>SKCR01033032.1:0-42694 GCA_019454045.1 Zanthoxylum bungeanum | reverse complement strand
TTGGCGGCTCAGATCATTTCATTCATTATGATCTAATGGTTGATAAAGAATCATTTCATTATAGAATCTCTATAAAAATGAAAAATGAAAACTCCCAAATAAATTAAAGAATAAAATCATTTATTAATGGAAAATGAAAACTACCAAATAATTAAATAAAATCATTTAATTCATAAAAAATAAAATCATTTCATTATAAATAAATTAAATAACAAAATCTTAATCTCTCTGTAAATCTGTAACACCGTACCGTAGGCACAGGCAAACACTAGTACATATATATATAGCCTTAAAGTCATAACTTTTGGTTTAAGACAACTATTGGCTTGAAAAACAGTTTTTTAATTTAAACCAAAAAACCGTCAAAAATAAATTCAGAATTAATTAAATTGCTTTAATTAATTTCGGATTTTAAATTTTATGTCCTAAGTGCCCCAAATGCCTATTTCCTCCTACAAATAATATAATTAAACATTTGTATTTCCCTCCTATAATTTTCCCTCCATAACCTTCCAACACTAATTTAAACTATTATGTGTGAGAATCCTTATAACCCTATTCTACTTTCGATGTCCTTCTTATGTGGGATAGGAAATCTCACCTTTATTGCTTGTACGTTTGTTCCTAAAGCTGGTTAGTACACTGGACTAAATTAGTTATCGGTCTGCATCCAATAAATTTTAAGTTCAGTTCTTATGATAATCAAAAGTTTTCACTCATCAAGATTTTGTGTGAGAAACATTTTATGATCTGAACTTCGGATGATTGTTGTTGGAAAAGGACTAACATATATAGAGGTCGGTGTGTGGAAATTCTTCATATTATATGGATGGAGGAGGACATGTCCCTTGGATGGTACCTGTAGGCACTACATTTTTACACATAAGTCTCTATAATGAGTCTCATGTTGGAGACACACTACCTTTTAAGTCACGGAGGTCACGGGAAACGACATCGGAAGGGGAAATTCAGATAAACAATGTTCACTGTTTTCGTTAGTGCTGCTGCGTTCGTGTTTACGTTCGAACGTCAAACGGATTGCGGGCGTTCGTGCCGCGTTCGAGAAGCGTTCGAACGGTGTCGGTAATTCTGGTTTTGCTGCTAGTCTCACATCCAGCCCAATTAGCCCCCCAAAGCCCATAAAACACATCCCAATTTAAATAAATAAATATTAATTAAAACATTAACTAAATAAGATAATAATTAAATTAATTAAATAATTAAATAAAACATATACCAAACATAAAATAAGCAATTACCAACTTAAATAACTAAAATCATGCCTAATTTAAACAAATCACATACTAAATCAAAAATATAATCATACCAAGTTAAAATCAATCAACCAATTATTATTCCTAACTTAAAATATTGTATTCCTAACCAAGCCAATCAAATATTCAACCTTCCCTATCTAGCCAAGATTTGTCCCCCCCCAATCTTTGACTTCCCTTAGCCAAACCAAATCAAATCCCTCTTTAATTCCAAATCTCTTTCCTTGTCAAGCCCAACCCTTTGCCTATAAAAAGAACCATTCACCAACCTCAAACCCTCACCCCTAGTCCCTAGCTCATACACAACACACACAAATTACAGGAAGAACACACCCCAAAAAGTAAGCAAAAGATAAAGAGGAGACGGCAGCGAAACCACAAGGAAACAGTAGCAAAAGACGGAGAACGACGACTCAAAACAGTAAGACAACGAACGAGAACAGTGAACCAGTGAACCGGAGAGTTGCGGAGCATCCACCCTCCGACGATCGTGTACCGTACATCCGAGAGGTGATTTAAAAGGTTAGACCTGAGGGTACATTTTCATTAGTTTATATTCGTTTTTGTTATATTATTGAATTCTATTCGCATGAGAGTCGTTTATGGATGCATGTTGTGGCTTGAATGAAATGGAAGAGTGTCGTCTCTTGTGGTATATAGGATGGAAACCAGACGTAAATTCCGTAGCTGAATCCGAATGGACGGTAGTACGGTCTGTACTTGGGATACAACTCCACGTACCACTTGAGTAACCGGCACCTTCTCTTGTTTTGTGTTGCTTTTATTTATTTATTTTTCGTCACTTAAATTCTGCATGTTGCTCATTTATGCATGACTCAATCGAGCGCATGGGCTTAGTAAGTGGAATGAAAGATCCCTATGGGGAGGGGTTAAAGCCCTTTACCACGATGCTTTGCCGCGCCGGTTGATGTGTGTTCGGTTGGATGCAAGACAGGTTCAATCGGACATACTTAGAATAATATGATTGTCTTTATGTTTGTATGCATGATGTGATGTGACGCACATGGGCTTAGTATGTTGGTCTAAAGGTCCTCTCTTTGAGAGATCAAGAGCCCCAAAAGGCCACCTTTACGGCAGTACTACTCGCCGCGCCCCTTTATTTTGTTGTTTATGTATTGCGTCCCATTTCATGCATCAGGTCTGTTCCCGTTCGAACGCGTTTACGAACGCAACTCGAACGCGCATGCATTTTTGCCTTATCATGCATCAGGTCTCATTTCCGTTCGAACGTGTTCATGAACGCCATACGAACGTGAGCATTTTGTTTCATTTCCGTTCGAACGCGTTATCAAACGCCATACGAACGCGAGCATTCTGTTTCATTTCCATTCGAGACGCGTTAACGAACGCTACTCGAACGTGAGCATTCTGTTCATTTCCGTTCGAACGCGTTTACGAACGCTACACAACGAACGCGAACACACTGAACTGAGACATATTCATCACATGCCACGTATAATTGTTTCTTAGGTGATTTTTATGGAACCACACGTAGTCATTCTTGTCTTTGTGCACATAATAATGAAAAGCATGTTTATTCCATTAGTTGCGTCGTTTGCCTTAGTCTTGATTTAACGCATTATGATTCATATGTCTATGCCATGATGACTTTGGAGTATTATTTCTTGTGATATATCGGATGGAAACCCAGACATAAATTCCGTAGCCGATTCCGAATGGACGGTAATGCGGTCTGTACTTGGGATACAATTCCACGTATCACTTGGAAGAGTGCTCACATGTATGCTTGTGTTTTCATGAATATGATATGCTGAATGAAGTTGTATGTTCATTGTTACTTTGAGGTATTTTGTTAGACACGTGTTATTAGATATGAGATATATGCGAAATGTATGTATGAATGATTTTGTTACCCATGATATATAGAAGCATGATATTCTTAGGAATAAAGGTTACTTAAGCCTGATTAAATTATTATGTAAATCATTTCATTACAAATGGCATGAGTAAGGGACCATTCCGAACCCAACGGTTTGAGGTCCTCCCTTGCGAGGGGTGAGTGCGGCCTTAAATCTCATTTTTCCGGTTCACACCGGGTGGCGACTCCATTATTCTCCGGTTTAGTCCCCCGTGGCTACTCCGTACTCCCGACCGGGCCGCGAGCCCGGGACAGCATGTGTCGCCCCAGATTTCTGTGTTCCCACAGTACCCCTTAGGGACATGTCCTCCAATTGAAAATAATATGGTTAAAGGCTCCAAAGGTTGCATGAGAGGGGTATAACCCTTTGGATGTCCTTTAGGCACCCTTCCATGCCTTTATAAGGGGGTCTCCATGTTCATTTTCAGGAATCCGAATTTCATCCAAAGTTTAGAGTTTGACATTGTTATTTTGAGTCAAGAGAGAGTGCCCACAATTTCCAAGTTCAAGATCTTGTTAAGGAGTGCCCATTGAACAAGAGGAATCCGAGTTATCCTGTGAGAACATTAGCCACAAAGTCGTAGAGCACCGAGACGGGGCTGATAAGTTCTTAAGGACAGAGATACATCTCGACTTGGATCTGTTTTTTAGGTTTTTCTTTAGTTTTTCAAGATTTAGGGTTTATATTGTTTATTGGCATGATAGTGTAGATTTGATTTTGCGTTCTGTGTTTGATTGTTTTAAAGCAAGTTAGTTTCTGTTTAATGACACAAATTTGACAACAGTCGGTTCATATCAAGATAGAATTAATCAATACTTTTTTTTTTTGAAATTGTTAGAAATTTTACCAACAAATCACTCATTTCGAGCTTAAGCAGAGCATGTAAAATCCCCGGCTATCATAGACTCTTACAAGAAACGCACTCATTGGATTCGAACCCAAGATCTCAAAATGAGATCTTGAACCCTACACCACCAAGCTACGCCCATTGAGGACATAATTTATCAACACATGTGATTGTATTCCTTAAATCTTTGGACTAAATTAATCTCGGAAAAAAAGCTTATGTTGGTTAGAGTAATAATAGAAAAAAGAGTTTTATAATCATTATCGCTAGGAATATTGACATACATAATACCTCAATGTATATGGATCAATAGTATGGTTTTATGGTTTCTATGATTTATAGGTGGAGGTTACCATGGACGTATAGGATCAAGATCCCACATTGAGAAGGTCTTGAGTTCGAATCTATAGGGTACGTTTCTTATAAGACAGTTGGAGATTTTACATGTTCCGCTTAAGTCCGGAATGGATGATTTGATGGTGGAATTTCCAACGATTTCTAAAAAAAATAAAAAAAATTATCATGGACGTATAGAAAAGTTCTATATGTCAAATGAACACGAACCTAGGGAGTAGTCGCACAATATAGAGGGTGATGGTCCAGCAGTAGGGTAGCATTAATCAAGAGTTGATTAAGGTATGATTATGAATTAACTAGTTGTTATGATATAATAATAGTTTATTTATGGGGATTCGAATTCGAATGGTTTGAATCCAAATGTTTTTGTGATGAGCAGTAAATTACTCATATATTAAATATTTATATGTTGATTTTGCCCGCCATTAACTAGCTTTGGTTGATTAATGTCTAATGACATAAAGCTTAAAAAAGAGCTTAAGCTTGACACATAAAATGTGTACAAGTTAGTGGATTAGCAAAGGGTTGCTTGTTGTGAAGAAAGAGAGAGAGAGAGAGAGAGAGAGTAAAGAGTTAGAAATGCTTCTGTTTAATTTTGAAATCACTAACTGTTTCATCAACAAAGAGCCTTGGTGCAACGAAAATGTTACTTCATTGTGAATTGGAGATCGCAATATCTTTATATAAAAGCAAGAGTAAAAATATGTACAATATGAGAAATCTCGTGTGTAAGACCATCACTTTAACCGTTTCATTAATTCCCAAGTGACCCAAGATTGCAAAAACAGGAAATAGAACTGCCTTCCAAGTTCCAACCCAGAAACACCACAGGGATTGGTTCATCTTCTATCATTGTAACACTATCCAACACTTAGATCTCCAGCGCACAACAATAGAACATGATTTGAAAGTAAATTCCCATGGGAAGGCCAAAAGGATAAAAAGAACCAATAATATGGCTAATAAGGTAACATAAATTGAAGTGAACAAATACCTGAATGACATTTTATATATTCATTCCCAGTAAATTTTGTATACCTTTCCAGAAATAAGAGACAATTATCCAAGGTTTTCGGTTTTCATTACACAGGTTGTTTCAGACATTGAAGAAGAAGCTCCATGGGATGGATGAATGAACATTTTGAAAACTGAAAAGTAAACAATTAAGTGAAAAAAAAAAAAAAAAGGTTATCTATATAATGGGATGCCTGCTGATGAAGCCATCATGAATCATCAGCGATGATCTCCTCCTCCATTTGCAGCCACGTTAGCCAGAGCCCTGCAAGTGCAAGCAGTAAATATATCATACACTAAAAAATATATATTAAAACATAGATATTTAGATTTTCACATATCAGAGAATGCATATAATCATATAATCTCTGTCAAATAGACATTTGAATTCAAAACTATGAAACCCCAAAGGAAGAACCAATTTTAAAGTCATCAAATTAACAAGATTCTTCTAACAGGTCACTGTAGGTGGTTTGTTGTCTTAACTTTTTTCAATTTGCTTAAGCAAGAGATTAATAATGTCTTACTGGGTTCAACTATTGTAACCTATAATATTGTCCTAAATAAAGTCCCTCCCGGAATCTGCGATTTCAAGCAGTAATACCTGCTATGACTTTGAAACTTATAAAGACTAGAAAACTCTCATAAAACAAAAAAAATGATAGGACCACAAGGAAATATTTAACAATCAAATGCGATCAAGTTCCCTTGGTTCGGTTTTATAAAAATGGACATGATGTGGAAACATTTTGCATACAAAAGATTCCCAAAAAAGGGCCAGGAGCAAGTGAGCCAGACAGGTAGGAGGTCCTTCTCAGTTTAACCAGCACTGAGCATTCTTTTAAAATAAGGAAGAAAAGGACAAAATTGGAGTGGATATCTTCTAGATTGTTCAGTAGCGTTAAACAATACTGGTGCAATGATAATACCCCAAAAGCTAAAATACTTGTTCAGAGATTACCTAACCTTATAGATCTTATTTCAAATACAAATACTTATTTCTACCCACGAGTAGGACCCCTCATAAATTCCACATTCTACCCACGAGTAGGACCCCTCATAAATTCCACATCCAACTGTGTGATAGTTTACAAGGGTGAAACTAATGAAAGTAGCTATATTCTCCATAAAAGTCTAGCTCACTAAAACATAGATATATTAATCCACTCGATTATCCACATTTGTTGAGAGTTCATCTCATCAGAGCCCAATCAAATTCCAATTACTAGTCTATCAAAGTATCAACTAGACATCAGAAGAAAGATCCCTCTTGGCCCCCTGGGGCTGGGGGTGTAATTTGCTATAAGCTATCATGGTAGCTAAAAGAGATTTAGAACTGGCAGCAGCTATGGGCTTCAGAGGGATACCACTAGTTTGCTACAAATTTAACGTCTTTGCTACAAATTTCAGGGCAAAACCATATGTTAATGAAGGTCACATGTTGCCCGTTATTATCCATCACCTTCATGAATAAAATGCCAATTTGCACCACGCCATCACCCTTGCAGATTTTGGATCTTTGCAATGCCAACTACACCAACTTTCAAAAAAGGCTTAACATAACCATTAACCAGCCATATTCTGAATATCTTGAAGCTTAAACATCTAGCGAAAAATGAATATAACATATAAATAGACATTCAAATAAAACAACAGGATGAATGCAAACTGTGAAGGGCTAAAAAATCATGCCTAATTAACAGCTGAAAATCAGAGATCAGCATAAAAATGTCAATGTATGGTTGATAGATATAGAGAACTTGAACAATCGACTCAACTGCAGTCGGCAAAATTTTCTAATAAAGGCCAGAAAAAAGTTTGATGGAGTGGGGGTGAGAGAAGGGAAATACCACCAACAAGAGAGAGCTCAGCTCAGCTCAGCTCATCCATCATATGTTGCTTTCATCCAATCTTATACAAGTTAGTGTAGAGACACAATATAAAGTATGAACGCATTGGCTAAATTGTATGAGACAATTCTAAAGTATTTCATGAAGGTTACGTACCTATCTTCATTGTTTTATCTGTAAAAGAGTCACACTGTTAACAATTTTTTGGCACTACCATTGAGCCCAAGCAAAGTTTTACAACATTCTGCTAAATGCAATCTCATAGAGCAGAAAACAAGAACTTCCTAAACTGACTTAAAACAGCTATAAGCAACACCACCTTGAAAGATTCAAAACTACTGACAGAAGTTGCTTGCAGATTAGAGTGCCAGTAAAATAGTCCACATTCCCACCAAGAAACAACTACATTCTAGACTTCTATCTATCAAAGATTAGCAGAAGCTATCATACCAACTCGATAATGCAATCACGAAACTCAGCATACGACAACAACAAAGCGGTCACAAACAGGATAAATCTATTCAACAATCAACCAATTAAACTGCTTTACATACAAAACAATCCCTCAATTTACTATTATCATCCCATATCATAACTCACAATCCCAATTTCAAAAACACAAATGTAACAAAACCCATTTCACTACACGCAAAACAATCAATTAAATCACTGTGATATGCAAAAAAGAACTCACCTTTTATGCTTCTTCCCACGCTTAGGGCTCCGCCCTTCGAGTTTGGCAACGGAGCACCCACATTTCGCCCGAAACAACAAAACCGCCCGGCCATTAGGCGGCGCCATCTTACGAAGCTCAGCACGAAGGCACTCATAATCAGGATTCCCTTCGCTGCCGCCCTTCCAAGGCAATTTATCAATAGCCACATCCGATCTCGCGCACTCGTCGGTCTGAAGCTGCAAATCGAATTCCATAGCCTTCTTAAGGCCCTTACAATTAGGGTTACGGCATTTCCTGGCGCGTGGGCCGCAGCAAAACTCGAGGGCGAGTAGGACGGCGACAAAAAAGATGAGGAATCCGATAATGTACGGCAAGTGAGGGGATGAGAGCGCGTGGTAATAGTAGTAGTGATGGTGGTGGTGGCGGGAGAGGAGGAGGGAGATGGAGTTGAAGATGTAAGAGAAGTAGGAAGAGATTAAGAAGGCGCCGGAGAAGAGGACGAGGATTAGGATTAAAAGGTCGAGGGTGGCGGATGGGGAGTGCTTGCAGAGGAGAGGGGTCGTTGATGACGTGGCGGAGGAGGAGGACGACGGATCGGCAGAGGGCATGGTGGTTTCCGGTAGGAGGTGGTGGTGCATGTTATGATTATTGATTGATGATATTATTACTGAGGGGTTGTTGTTGGGGTTTTGGTGGGGGCATGTACGGATGAAGAGGTTGAAGAAATTGAAGGGTGGGATACACGCGCCTTTGGTGAAAGTGGGTAAGTTTGTTTGTTTGCTTCTTTTTCCCCTTGTTTTGGAGGTAGAAAAAATATATTCTTTACTTCATGATTTAGTTTGGGATTTTATTTATTTAAAAATAAAAATAATAATTACGTCTTTAATAGTTATCTATTAAATCTCTCTTACTTACGGTTGACAAAAAAAAATTTAAATTTGGATTGAGAATTCAGGATTTTGTATCGGAGAGATCCGGGAGGAAAATTCATCAAAAATAAAAATTTTGATCGCAATTCGAGATAATTTTTTCATTTTGAAAAATTAGTTGTGATAATGGATAATTTTTCATCTCAAATTATAGTTGGGACAGGACGAGATGTTTGATCTTTTACGATTAGAATAACAAGGATCTTATTGGTGATTATGAAAAAGATCTTAGGGCTGTAATAGTGAAATTGTTAATTTTATTAAAAAAATAAAAATTAGATAGAAGTTTGGCTTGGCTAATCTTATCCAATTAGTGGGATTTCACCATAAATATTAAAATTTGTGATCTAAATAAAGTCTTTAAAGAATTCAAAACTCTCATTAAAGAGATAAGGATAAAATCTGAAATAATGTGGAAAATTCAATGTGTAAAGTTCTCTTCACCTTTTGTTATCTTTGAAAAAAAAAATCATCTAGTAATGTTAAAAATAAAAATTATAAAATTGATGAGGCAAATCTTCAATTCATTTCTAAACCTTTTTTTGTTTTAGTTTTTAAATTGGTTGATAGTAATCTAATCTCCCCCTCCACCAAATGAGTATAGTTTGATTTTTAGAATTTTTTAGATGATTCAAAGAGATTTTACTAATTCAATTAAAGATCGAGAAATCCTAAAATTAGTATTGATGCTCAACATTGTTGGGATATACACAAATTGAGATGTGTTACTATTTTCTAATAAATTACCTTTCTTTTAAAGGCTCTCTTTTCATTTCTCATTATCATTTTGTTTTTGTTTTTTGTTTTTTTTATTGTGTTTTGACTTGATGAAGAATTTTAAAAACTCTTTCCATGTGTTTTTTCACATCTTGAGCACCAATGCTGACAGGGCAATAGGACTATAAATCAATATATTTGAGTAATTTGACACCAGCACTCAATTGCAGCCAGGATTTATCGTGGTTTCTTTTTTATTCTACTAGGGTAGGTTTCGGTTTTAAAAATGAAGAATAAAAAAAATGATTTCAAGGGAATGGTAAAATGAATTAACGAATCACATTTGTGTCAAATTTTGTTGAAATTCATGAATCTAACTTAACCCAAAAATTAACTTAAAATGTTGAGATTTTCTCAATATTTATATTTTAAGTGTATTCATTTTTTTAGCCATGTGGGAAAATTATGTTTTAAGTTTTTTCACTTATTTCCAACACTCCTCTCACATGCATACCAATATTTTGACATAATGAAATTCAATATGAATTTTGAGTTAGGCCTATAAATTTTAACATGGTATCGTAGTCACACTCATGCATGCTTAGACTGACAATACCTAAGTATGTGACACAAATAATGCAAAAATACTATCATGCACCCGAAGGGGAATGTTGAGAAAATATTTCACATCAGCTGAGATGAACAAATGAACTCAAAAATATAAGTATTAGACATCATTCAACTCTTATTGGGTTGAGTTAAGCTCTTGAATTTAAAAAAATTATAAACAAATTATATGTGTGTGTATAATTCAACAAAAGATGATTAATTTATCAATGAAAGATGTTAAATGATATGACATGTTGCTTCAGTTATTGCCCTATGCTGATGCATCAGGGATCGACCTGCTCGGTCAGGTCACAGCCCGAAATAAAAAACGAAATTCAAGAAATAACTGATTTCGTGTGTTCTGGAATCAAACAGATATTTTATCTTACATTGTCGCGACAATGGGTAATCATTGGCGCGACAATAAAAGAGAGAGATATAAAGTTGTATTTGGACTCATATTGTTCCAATAATGGTTACTCATTACTCATTGACGCGACAATGAGACGCTGATACAAAAGGGCTCTCGGACTTATATTGTCACGCCAATGAATAGTCATTATCGCGACAATATGAAGCTCGTGCATATTGTCGCGACAATGGCATGTTATTGACGCGACAATGGAACACTGGTTCATAAAAAAACATGACTAAAAAGTATATCTTTTGGAGACAAATCTTGGTTGCCTATAAATAGAGTACGAAAGATTAAATATAATATTTTTATATAAAATGTTCTCAAGTAGAGATCCAACAAGTGTTGTGTTATATCTCTGAATTATTGTTGTATCCTAAAGTGTATTTGTCCTACAACCATTACAACACATAGTGGATGCAAATATTACTCTAAGAAAGTGTCATACACGCCTCAAAAACTAGAATCCCCACTATATTCCCCAACATTCAATTCGTTTAATAAACGAATCCTAAACAAATATTCATTTATTCCTGCATGATCAACGACATGTGAGCTCAAATTCATATTCGATTTGTTTAATAAACGAATCGAATTGAATTGATACATTTACTAAACGAATCAATATTTCCAAGTTCATATGCTCTTTAATGCAGATCAAGCGAACGAATAAACGAATTATGATTCAGATTTACACCCCTAATTCTAAATCTACACTTTTTTAGTATTATATTCTAACCTAAATTGGAATCGGTTATAGAATCGGCCATCTCTAGTGAAAAGGTCCACACATATTAAAATGATGTTATGGAACTAGCTAAAATTTATTGCTTAGTTGCAATACATAAAATATTAAAAATATAACTAAACAACAATGTCTGGCCTCAAATTCATATTTTTAAATCATGAAAATATTTTAAATTTCCATTATCCACAGAAATAATTCAAAGCTTCATGCACTCAAGGACATACGAAAGTGATAGAGAGATAATTGATTATGGCTCAATGCCTTAAAAGAATTGACCAAAAATAAATAATTACGACCATTATTAATCTTCACCAAAATAATAAGGAATTGACAAGCTATTTAATAAATTTACCACATGATGATTTTTATTATTTTTTTCCTTAATGAATCTAAAACGTATAAATTTAAGAAGTATTAGATTTTGTCTCGCACATTAGACATTACTGCAGTTTTTATTCTCCAAAAAAAAAAAAAAAGATAAACTTAAGACTTGTAAAAATATTTATCTGCACATAATATTTCTAGCTCTCCATAATATTCAAGTAACACTGACTAAGTCGGCTTAAGCCGTAAAGTTAAGGCCACTGTTCCACTATAAATGAGTCATCTATCAAAGTAATAATACATCTCAATACCCATTTAAACAGGTATATGATATTTGAGATACATGAATTAAGTTAAGTTATATTTGAGATTCATGAATCAAGTAAAGTTATATGAAATTCATGAATTAAGTAATAAATAAATCAAGTAATGAATGAAAAAAAATAAAAGCTTTAACACATATTTCGATATTCATGAATGAAGTCAATTTGGATTCAAGATTCACTACAAGAAAACTCGAGATTACTAACCGAATATTCAGTCGGTAATCTAAATAATTCTGTCTGTAATCACGATTACTGATCGAAAATCGACCAAAGATATTTGGTCGGTATTTGACTCGTCGATAATAAATTACTGATCGAAATATAGTTGGTCGGTACTTACCGACCAACTATATTTCGATCGATAAAATTACCGACTGACCAAATTACCGACCGATCGGATTGTAATTCGATCGGTACACTATACCGATCAAACTTCATTTGGTCGGTAAACCGACTGCATTTAAAAATATTTGTGGGCGTACCATGGCCCCACACATGGGTCCCCACAAGACCGACCCAAACTAAACCACACAATCCACATTTAATTCTACAAATTGATGTAATTTGTATGCCTTGAACCTTTTTGACCCCAAGATTGAATGTGTAGCATAGTTGCCACAAAGCTATAACATGTTTCTTGTTAAAATATGTAAATAGTGTGTGTGCGTGCGTGCGATTCTATTTTTTTTTAAATTACCTGACTGAAATATTCTTTTAGCGGCCGAATGAATATTCTGTCGCTGTTTATTATCATTTACCAACCAAAATTTCGGTCGGTCATCAATCTTCCGCGCCGTTGATGAGCGGAAAATATATCAATATTTACCGCCCCTTTTACTTAATATTTTGTTTAGTTTCTCTGGTTTGATGAACGTTTTGATGTGTTTTAGTTATTTTGCAGATAAAATAATATTGGGACACAATGAAATCATTTAGGATGAAATTTGGGTCAAATAAGGGCAAAAATTGGACTTGACATATTAATTTTGGAGATTGGAAACTTGAAATGGCGTTTTAACGAAGTGCAGTTTTGGAAATTCCAGTTTTGCGCATCTGTCGTATTTTGGGCATAACTTTTTACTCCGATATCGGATTGAGCGGATTCAAGTTCCAGATTAAAGAAGACTCAAAGATCTACAACTTTTAAAGACAAAGTAATTTCAAATTCTGAAGATTTCATTCCCGAAATTGATGAACCATCCAGAAGTGTGTTGTGTGTAATTATTAAAGTCATTTTCAATCATTTTCAAAGCAAAAAAAATAAATTAATAAATAAATAATAAAAATTATCAAATCACCACCAAACATGATAAGCAATTAGTGGAGCAATTAATAGTGGATTTTGTGGAGCAATTAGTGGAGCAATTAATAATGGATTTGGTGGATGATTTGATGGAGGCAAAATTTTGCCTATAAATACCAAGCCATTTCACTTGTAAATTCATACTTTCTTCTAAGGAATTCCTTAAGAATACTAAGAAAATTGTATCTTGTTTGTTTATTTACAGCTTTCAGTAATTAATTTCCTCTTTCGCACTTTCTTTTCTTTACTTTTCAGTTTTTACTTTCCGCAATTTACTTTTACGCACAATACTTTTCTTTCTTTAATTTTCAATTTTTACGTTTCAGTAATTAGGAGGTAACTCCCATTTGCTGGGGTAAAAGGTAAAACTTTTATTACTAATATTTAGATTAATCTCCCTTAATTATAATAAATAAACTAGTTAAAACCCGACTTAACGAGGATACCGCCATATTGGTCGGTTGATAATTATTTAAATTGGTTTTAACCTGACTAAACTGGATACCGCCTGATTGGTCGGTTGGTAATTAATTATTAATTTGACTTAATCTGGATACCGCCTATATGGCTAGTTGGTAATTATCATGCAAAGTTAATATATTATATTAAGGGAGATATCTAAAATAGAAGTAATAAAAGTGGATCATTTTACCTCAACATTTTCTTTTATTGTACTTTTACTTTATTTACTTTTCAACAATTTACTTTCAGCATTTACTTTTCAGCAATTTACTTTCAGCATTTTTTTTCAGCAATTTATATTCAGCAATTTACTTTTAGCATTTACTTTTCAGTAATTTACTTTCAGCATTTACTTTCCAGTATTTAATTTTCAGTATTTTACTTTATGTCTTTTATTTTATTTAAGTTTTTTACTACCCGGAAATATGTGTCGTAACTAAGCCAGTTATATGGGGTTGTGATGAAATCCAATATCACCGGTTTATAAAGGGTTAAATTACAGTTTGGGTAATATAAAGGTTTATTTATTGAGCCTTAATCCTAATGCTTTTTATTAATTGACCATTAATAAAATTGAACTGGTAAACTTAAAATGAACTTGGAAAATGGATTTTAGGTTTAAGACCTTAGACTTAATAGCCCACGATCTTCCTTGAGGATATATAACTCTTTAATAGATTTCCTTACATGATAGGAATATACCTGTCGGGCGAAGGTAGCCATAATTGGAACTTAATCTTAATAAATTCAGATAACTTGGTTAACATAGGAATATTATTAATTGGGTTATACTGGGTATTTGTATTTGACCATCGGAAGAGGCTTTTACATAATTTCGTGTTTCAAGTTAATAAACCAATATATTACACAAATGTAAAATAACCAATTCATCTTTTAAAAAGATATTGGAAGGATTCACAACCCTGGATAGTTTTATAAATTTGATTTTTCTTCAATATACTTTCAAGCAATTTTATTTACTTGTTTTAATTTTAAAGTCACCACCCAATCAAACAATCAATCCATTAGATACTTGTAAACATTTAACTTCATAAATTGATAACAAAAGGTTTTAAGTCCTCGTGGGATCGATACTTTTTATACTACTTAAACGATACGTGCGCTTGCGTTATACGCGTGTGATTACGCACCGGTCAAGTTTTTGGCGCCGTTGCCGGTGACTTATTTATCTTTCACTATTAGTTTAGGGGTTAGATATGTTACTTGTATCTAATTTCTTTTTACTTATTGTTTTTGTTTTCTTGTTTTTCAGGTTCTCAGAAACTACATGAGACGAACCAGAAGCTTTGAACTCCGACCGCTTGACCCAGAAATTGAAAGAACCTTCAGACAGTTGAGAAGGGAAAGGCGAGAAGGCCAAGAAGCAATCATTAACATGGAACCTAAACCTTTGAACGTTGCACCACCGATTCTCATTCGAAACAGAACCATTTCGGTGGTTGACAGACTCATTTCTTGTATTGTACTTCCTCCCTTACCAGCAAATGCGGGTGACATCAAAACATGCATCCAGATGATTCAGCAGTTAGTACAGTTTGGGGGAAATGCAACTGAAGATCCTAATGCCCACATCAGCAACTTCCTGGAAGTTTGCGATACTTTCAATTACAACCGAGCAACTGAAGAAGCAATGAGACTGTGTGTTTTTCCATACTCTTTGAAGGACAGAGCTAAAGCTTGGCTACATTCACTACCAGCAGGTTCCATCACAACTTGGAACACTCTAGCCACCAAATTCCTTGCAAAGTACTTTCCACCAGCCAGAACATCAAAACTGAGAAATGACATCACATCTTTTGTACAACAAGATTCAGAATCCCTCTGCGAAGCTTGGGAAAGATTCAAAGATTTACTCCGGAAATTTCCTCACCATGAGATTGCAAAATGGCTACAAGTCCAAACCTTCTACAATGGACTTTCTGGAATAATGAGAACCACAATTGATGTTGCTGCTGGAGGAGCTTTAATGGAAAAAGGAGAAGATCAAGCCTGTGGCTTAATTGAAGAAATGGCCAACAACAACTCATTGTGGCCAACGGAAATGAGCTTGATTCAACGAATTGCTGGAATTTATGAAATTGGAGCCAACACTGCAGTAAATGCCAAGCTGGATTAGATTTGCAAAAATCTGGAAACTCTCAGCATGCAAGTTAATATTGGATCCACAAGTTCACCATATGGAGGAGCACCAGAGCCAAACCAATATAAAGAGACAGTGAATTATGTCAACAATTTCAACAGATAGGGGAACAATCCATATTCCAACACCTACAACCCAGGGTGGAGGAATCATCACAATTTCACATGGAGCAACAATTTAGGGCAAATGAACAACCCACCACCCGGATTCCAACAATATAACAAAGGCCAGGAGCAGGCAAATGAATCAGGAATAACAGAAGTGTTGACCCACTTGAAAAAGATAGAAGCAAAACACGACTCTCAAGCGACAAGATATGATGTTATGTTTCAATCCCAAACAGCATTAATTCAAAGTCAATCTGCTTCTATTAAAGCACTGGAGAATCAAATTGGACAACTGGCCAATGCTCAGAGTTACAGACCGCCAGGTAACCTTCCTAGCAACACTGAACCAAATTCGAGGAACATGGGGAAAGAGCAATGTCATGCCATCATATTAAAAAACGGTACTGAAATTAACAAAGATGTTGGAGCCAAAACAACTGCTGAGGAAGTTCCAAAAGAAACAAAGCAACAGATGGAGGAAAAAGAAGCAAAGGAAAAAGAACAGATCACTCCACCTCCCCCTTTCCTCAGCGTCTTCAGAAGAATAAACTGGACAAGCAGTTTGCTCGTTCTTGGAGGTGTTCAAAAAGCTGCATATCAATATTCCATTTGCAGAAGCGTTGGAACAAATGCCCAGCTATGCCAAATTCATGAAAGACATTCTTTCACGAAAGCGAGAGAAGATTGGGAAATATGAGACAATAGCATTATCAGAAGAATGTAGCGCCATCATTCAGAGAAAACTTCCTCAAAAGTTGAAAGATCCTGGCAGTTTCACTGTTCCTTGCACCATATGAGAACATGACTTCGGTAAGGCTCTGTGTGATATAGGTGCGAGTGTTAACTTGATGCCTTTTTCTATTTTCAGGAAATTACAGATTGGAGAAACAATGCCAACTTCAGTCTCTCTACAACTTGCTGATAGAACGCTCGTATTTCCAAGAGGCGTAGTTGAGGATGTGCTGGTCAAGGTTGACAAATTCATTTTCCCAGCAGATTTTATTGTCCTTGATATGGAGGAAGACGCAGACGTGCCAATCATCATCGGGAGACCATTCTTGGCTACAAGTTGAACCATTATTGATGTACAAAAAAGAGAGAACTAACCATGAGGGTACAGGACCAAGAAGTAACATTCAATGTTTTTAAAGCCATTATTTCCTGAATGACGAGAAGGAAGGAATGTGTTTCAGACTTGATGTGATACACAGTACCATTCAGAACTCCAATGCAATGCAAAGTTCTACTGACAAACTTAAAACATGTCAATTGTCTATGGAGCCTGAAGATAAAGCGTCTTTTGTATTGAAAAAGCCAATTCTTGCACTACAAGCAACAGAAGAGAAAAAGTTCCACCAGCTCAACGATTGGAGGAGAATTTCACAATCAGCCTTTTGAGGATGCCAAATTGTACAAAGAAAGGAAGCAATGAAAAGACATGATGAGAAGTTAGTGCGCATACAACTGGAACCAGGGCAGAATGTACTGTTAAACAAATCAATGGTGGAATTCTTCCCATGGAAGCCAAAATCACGGTGGTCAGGTCCATTTGTGATCACCAAAGTTTTACCAGATAGAGCCGTTGAGATACATGATCCTAACTGCAACAAAACTTTCAAGGTTAAAAACAAACGTGTTAAGCACTACTGGGGAGAATCATTTGAGCGACAAAAAGAAAGTGTCACACTTTCAGATCCAGCCTAACGTTCGAGAAGTCACGTCTAGCTGTCGACGTTAAACTTAGCGCTCACATTGAGGCAACCCATGCAATTTGTGTATATATTGTGATCTGGTGTGTTTTATTTTGTGTGTTTAATTTTTGCAGGTAAAGTCATTTCAGGATGGAAGAAGTTCTCGCAAATCTTCACAAGCAATTTCCTTCTCTCCCTCAAAAATCTCTGATGAAAGTTTATAAAGCTCGCTTGGAACAGATGAGACTACTGATGATCAAAGGTATTCCTACTGACATTCGTTGGATTATTGAAGCACGGGTCCCATTGGCAGGTGAGTCTTCTGACTCTTTTATTTCACATCTGCCTGGTTTAGGAAGTAGCACCTATGCTAAAAAGAGAAGAGCCAAAAGAATATGTGTTTGTTATAAATGTGCTCGTATGTTTTGTGATACATGTTGTCATTCTTTAGGAATGGTGTCTGATAACCGCGAAGATAAGATTAATTTCATTAGGGATGACTTGAGTAAGGAGTCTTTGGATAATATATCTAAAACTCTTGAGATGCATCCCAGTGGATATGTGTTATATGCACAATTCCAAAAATAAAGACAACAGTTAAGTCTCGGAAATCTGTTCAAAAAGACCCCGTTTACCAATTTATAAGAAAATTGGATGGGGGAAGCTTGTCCCTGACGCATAGACGTCAATCAAGCCGCTACTTTTCTTGTAAATATTATATATCTTTGTATTTTCCTAATAATTGTGATTTGTTTTGTTGTTTTCTTTTATTTTCTCCGACAGGATCCAGACCTTTTTGACGATCACGATTTATTTTACTATTAACTAATAATTGTCATTTGACAGGTACTGGTGCTATTATTTTACTCACCATTTTCAGGTGTTATAAATTCAACTCATCATTGCACTTTTGAAGACATCCAGAGTAAAACATGGAAGCCACTTCAAGAAGACGAGTTGAAAACATCTGTGTGTTTTGCGGTACTAGTGTTGGTGTTAAGCCACAATACGTAGAAGCAGCACAAGAATTGGGTCGAGTCTTAGCTGCAAGGAATATGCACTTAGTATATGGCGGAGGCAATCTTGGACTTATGGGGATCGTTTCAAAGGGTGTACAGGAAGGGGGCAGTCACGTTTTGGGAATCGTCCCAAAACCCTTGGCAGAGGCAAATCTTATTGAACCATCAAACGGAGAAGAACTGATCGTGTCAGGTATGTCTGAACGATTGGTAGAAATTATTAATCTTGCTGATGCTTTTATTGCTTTGCCAGGTGGCTTGGGTACATTGGAGGAAATTTTTGCAGTATTATCTTGGGCAAACTTGAACATACACCAGAAACCGCTTGGACTGTACAACGTTGAAAGATTTTATGATTTTCTTTGTGTGTTTCTTGATGATTTTCTTTGCCAAGTGGCTTGGGTACATTGGAGGAAATTTTTACAGTATTATCTTGGGCAAACTTGAACATACACCAGAAACCGCTTGGATTGTACAACGTTGAAGGATTTTATGATTTTCTTTGTGTGTTTCTTGATGATGCCCGGAGAAATGGGTTCGTGACAAAACCTATGAAAAAACTCCTCTTTACTGCCAAAATTGCTCCAGATCTAATTGACCAAATCTTAGCCTGTGAACCACAAATTGACCATATCCTTTCAAAGATAAATTAGTCCGAGGACGATCGTGGTAAGAGGCGTCAGATTAATCTGGATTTTAACCTTTAACTTTTCGTGTAGAGTTTCAGTTAAACAGGTACTATATTCTAAACTCTTCTTCTACTGTTTAAGACATTGGGGACAATGTCTCATTTAGGTTTGGGGGAGGAAATTAGTTGATTAGTATCTTGTTTTTAGTTGTGTGTTGTTTTTATTTTTAGGCCAAAATTTTTCGAAAAATACAAAAAAAAATGAAATTTTTTCAAAAATTACAAAAATATTTTGCGTTTTTGTTTTTTATTTTGACTAAAAATGTGAAATTGGTAAGAGATAGCTGAGTAAGGAGTTTCCACTCCTGAGACGTATTTCAAACATATTTTCGAAATAAGTTAATTTTTTGTTTATTTCCTTTTGAATTATTTAATTTGTGAATTCTCCATAAAATTGACTAAAACGGATCTGCATATGCCTAGTTAGCAGGTATTATCAACATGCATGGTAACATACGGACATGAGCTATAATTGAAAAGTTTGTAATATTCAGTGCTCTAGTTTAATTGGAGGAAGCATCTATGAAAAACATTGGAATAATAAAAAAAAACGTATGAGATCCGAGTTATTAAGTCCGTATGGGTGTTTTAACACCTAGTGCCCTAAAACCAACTGGTTTGGGAGTCACTGACCCAAAGCTCACTACATGGATCAAAGATGTTGTAACAATATATATATGTGAAGTCTGAGTAATTAAGTCCGTAGGGGTGTCTTAACACCTGGTGCCCTAAAGCCAACTGGTTTGGGAGCCACCGACCCAACACTCGCTACATAGATGGAAGATATTGTATATAAATAAAACAAATCAAAAAATCAAAGAAAACAAATCAAAAAAATCAGAAAATTTATTCCATTGCTGTAAAAAGGTGTGAATTCTGATAAAACTTTAGGACAAAAATATTACTCTCTTATCAACTGCACTTGTGATTGTTGTGAGAAAAAATGAGTTGATTAATATTTTGTCGGCTGTGCATATGGAGAATGGTAAATATAATCGAAGAATTTACTTATTCAGTAATTTAGAAAGAAAGAAAACAACTAGTCACTTGGAGTAGAAGTTTCACATGATTAGTCACTAACTTCTTTATTCTCTTTTCTCTTGTCTTTTTGCTTTTGTGTGCATTAGTTTTATTATCTTTTTACTTTTGTAAAACGTTTGTGGGTATCGTTGCTGTAAGCCCTCACGAGACTATAACTCGTCCACTAGGGACACCTAGGGGTTTTTAAAGGCTTGTTGCATATGCTAAATGCAACCGTGATCCCTACGAAAGTAGCTTAGTTTAATTTTAATTGTTTCTTGTATTTTATTTTGTTGTTTTGCTCGAGGACTAGCAAAATGTTAGGTTTGGGGGTGTGATGAGCGGAAAATATATCAATATTTACCGCCCCTTTTAATTAATATTTTATTTAGTTTCTCGGGTTTGATGAATGTTTTGATGTGTTTTAGTTTATTTTACAGATAAAATAATATTGGGACATAATGAAATCATTTATGACGAAATGTGGGTCAAATAAGGGTAAAAATTGGACTTGACATATTACTTTTGGAGATTGGAAACTTGAAATTGCGTTTTAACGAAGTGCAGTTTTGGAAATTCCAGTTTTACGCATCTGTCGTATTTTGGGCATAACTTTTTACTCCGATATCGGATTGAGCTGATTCAAGTTCCAGATTAAAGAAGACGCAAAGATCTACAACTTTGAAAGACAAAATAATTTCAAATTCTGAATATTTCATTCCCGAAATTGATGAACCATCCAGAAGTGTGTTGTGTGTAATTATTAAAGTCATTTTCAATCATTTTCAAAGCAAAAAAATTAAATTAATAAATAAATAATAAAAATTATCAAATCACCACCAAACATGATAAGCAATTAGTGGAGCAATTAATAGTGGATTTGGTGGAACAATTAGTGGAGCAATTAGTGGAGTAATTAATAATGGATTTGGTGGAACAATTAGTGGAGCAATTAATAATGGATTTGGTGGATGATTTGATGGAGACAAAATTTTGCCTATAAATACCAAGTCATTTCACTTGTAAATTCATACTTTCTTCTAAGGAATTCCTTAAGAATACTAAGAAGATTGTATCTTGTTTGTTTATTTACAGCTTTCAGTAATTAATTTCCGCTTTCGCACTTTCTTTTCTTTACTTTTCAGTTTTTACTTTCCGCAATTTACTTTTACGCACAATACTTTTCTTTCTTTAATTTTCAATTTTTACTTTTCAGTAATTAGGAGGTAACTCCCCTTTGCTAGGGTAAAATGTAAAACTTTTATTACTAATATTTAGATTAATCTCCCTTAATTATAATATATAAACTAGTTAAAACCTGACTTAACGAGGATACCGCCATATTGGTCGGTTGATAATTATTTAAATTGGTTTTAACCTGACTAAACTGGATACCGCCTGATTGGTCGGTTGGTAATTAATTATTAATTTGACTTAATATGGATACCGCCTATATGGCTGGTTGGTAATTATCATGCAAAGTTAATATATTAGATTAAGGGAGATATCTAAAATAGAAGTAATAAAAATGGATCATTTTACCTCAACATTTTCTTTTATTGTACTTTTACTTTATTTACTTTTCAGCAATTTACTTTTAGCATTTACTTTTCAGCAATTTACTTTCAGCATTTACTTTTCAGCAATTTACTTTCAGCATTTACTTTTCAGCAATTTATATTCAGCAATTTACTTTCAGCATTTACTTTTCAGTAATTTACTTTCAGCATTTACTTTTCAGCATTTAATTTTCAGTATTTTACTTTATGTCTTTTATTCTATTTAAGATTTTTACTACCCGTAGATATTTGTCGTAACTAAGTCAGTTATCTGAGGTTGTGATGAAATCCAATATCACCGGTTTATAAAGGGTTAAATTACAGTTTGAGTAATATAAAGGTTTATTTATTGAGCCTTAATCCTAATGCTTTTTATTAACTGACCATTATTAAAATTGAACTGGTAAACTTAAAATGAACTTGGAAAATGGATTTTAGGTTTAAGACCTTAGACTTAATAGCCGACGATCTTCTTTGATGATAGATAACCCTTTAATAGATTTCCTTACAGGATAGAAATATACATGTCGGGCGGAGGTAGCCATAATGGAACTTTATCTTAATAAATTCAGATAACTTGGTTAACATATGAATATGATTAATTGGGTTATACTGGGTATTTGTATTTGACCATCGGAAGAGGCTTTTACATAATTTCGTGTTCCAGGTTAATAAACCAATATATTACACAAATGTAAAATAACCACTTCATCTTTTAAAAAAAAAATGGAAGGATTCACAACCCTGGATAGTTTTATAAATTTGAATTTTCTTCAATCTACTTTCAAGCATTTTTTTTACTTGTTTTAATTTTAAAGTCACCACCCAATCAAACAATCAATCAATTAAATACTTGTAAACATTTAACTTCATAAATTGATAACAAAATGTTTTAAGTCCTCGTGGGATCGATACTTTTTATACTACTTGAACGATACGTGCGCTTGCGTTATACGTGTGTGATTACGCACCGGTCAGCCGTATTATCGATCGACTATCGACTGAATATTTGGTCGCTAATATTTTGATCAGTAATTGGTCAGAAATTATTTTTATCATTTTCGGTCGGTAAATACCAAAAAAATAATTCCACATTTTCTTTAAGTGATTCATGAATCAATTGTAGTGGATGATTTTGTCCCCATCTTTTTTAGTGTCAAGTGGCAGCATCATACAAAAGATATCAGATTGATATCGGCTAGCCGCACTGACGCCGAAACTGATGTCAAGTGTTATACATAGCATAACATACATAATGCTTCCAATACAAGAAACATATGATAAGTTAGACAATCTAACTATCTCTTTCTTATAGATAAAAATATATGTATATATATGATGTATGATTTGCATAATCTAAAATGTCTTTAACGGAGTTGGATCAATTTCCTGGTTAACACTTAAAACATATTTATAGTCTGTTTATTTTAATTAACCTGTGTTTGTAATTGTAAAAGAGCTATCATAAATTCCATGTTTGTGATTAATTTGAGGTTTATTTGCATACAATTCTCTTTATTTTGGTATAAGGTATTTTGGAATCAATTATAACCAAAACGAAATCGATGATCCGATAAAATATATAAAGTCTCTTATTTTATATAATAGATTCCGATTTCAAAATTTAAGAATATAATTTTTTTTTTAAATAGGATATCTAATTTTGCTCAGCCCTAATGGTAACCACATGATTGTGACTTGAAAATCTCTGCATAATGCTGAATGTTCATGGATTGCTTAGGTCTACAGATTTTTCTACTAAAATTATTGCACTACATTGACACGACATCATTTATATGATAGCTTTTCAAATAACAAAATGAAAATTTGAAATTGACCAAAAATAAAGAGAGAATAATCAATTGGTTAGAATAACATAACAACTATAAGTCCACTTCTCCTTTTTTTTATCTCTTGAAACAATACTAGTATAGAATGTGAATCTGTGTATAAAATGCGACGTATCATTTAAGTGACGACCTTTCTTAATTAAAAAGAGATTTTTTGGGTGAGTTTATGCTCATATCAAAAATAAAACCTGCGAAACCTTGAGAGTTGAGAAGCTAACGATTCGTAGTTAGCTTCAAAATTGGGCTATCTTATATAAAAATCTCTTAAAGAGGACAATATCTTACTAATGAATGAGTCTAGAATTCCTAGACTGTTATAAATGGATGAACATATTATTTAAAAGCCTATAAAATATGTGATTTTTATAGATTTGACTTTTATGTTATACTTTTTAATATTTTATTATCTACTATTTGCGGTTTAGTATTAAAAGACACCAATGTTCTTTTACAAAGCTAACTTTTCTAGTCTCTATTATTGACTATAAAATCGATCTTGCAAATGAAGCAGTAAAGTTAATTAATATTAAATTACTAATGATTAATTTTTTTTTTCATGTTAATAATTGGAAGAGTTGTCACAACTCTGAAGTAGATTTGACAAAAATAGCATTTTGAAAGTTGGTTGTTTAAGTTTTCAGTTGATTACAATGGATGAGTTGATCTTGGAGTTCAAAACATAAATAATGCCGAAATCTATGTATTTTAAGAAGAAGATGGTTTTAGTGTAACGATAAAGTTATTTTATTGCGACATAGAGATCATAGATTCGAGTAGCGAAATAAGGATCAAAATACGTATATATTGAATTCTCTTCCGAGCTCACGATATAAGAAACATTCTGATGTAGAATACATCATCTTGATGTTAATAATTCATCAAACATTAGGAATTTGAATCTACTTTTGAAATTGAAATACACATACACAATACCATTATTTCTAGGTTGAGAAGTGCTAGTTAAATATTAGTTCCATATTTACCCTTGATTGCTGCCACAGGTGGCTCTTTCAGTGATCTTTCTTTAAAGGGAATGCAAGTGATTCTGGTGTTTCAGTTAGTCACATCTTAAACTGCAGATAGAACTATGATTCCCACCATTATTATTGCCCTTTCCCTGACCCCCAATTCACTGCTATTAAAGATAAAGAAAAGAAAGAAAATAATAATAATAATAATAATAATAATAATAATAATAATAATAATAATAAAAACCCCACCAGCTTGGAGCTTTCCTCTGATCTTTTTAGTTCAATAAAAGGTACCACAGAATCATTTCACTACTTCTATCCCATTTTTTATTAACTGTGTGTCTGCCACGTGTGCCCAGTGTCATTGCTAAGCAATGTGTTCATGTGTCAGCCATCAACTGGGGTATTAGCTGGAACTCAATAATTTAAATGTAACCGAATCTTAATCGTACGTTGTTATTAAATCACATGTGTCAGAAGTAGTATGGAGATACATAGACTGGCTCCGCTCAATTCAAACATTTTTTAAAATGTGTTCTATAAATTAATAAAATGTTTAGTTTGGTAATGAAATAATTTTGATTTATAATCAAATTTTTCACATTCTGACTACGCCATTGGACATAAATTTATGAAAAGCTTAACACAATTCAACTCGAAACTGGATCCAAATTCTAATTATGAATACATGGTCCACATAAATCTCTTATCAATTAATATAAAAAAATCTTATCTTTGATACTTTCCGCTTGAGGGATAAGGTATAAGACATGTCTTTGCCATTATTATGCATAACAAATGGGACATGATTCGACGCATGGATTTAGACCCAAAAAAGAGAATGTGATTTTGCTTATTAATGGTATGAAATTGATAAAAAAAAATGTTCCCCTCCTTTGCTTTCTTAGTTTGCTTGTTAATGTCCCAAAATGACAATCCTGTGGGTTTAGCAACTATACAAGATAAGGCCAAGGCTCTTGTTTGAAGCTTAATAAAACTGTTTTGCATGTTAAAAACTTCAAATTGACTCAAGAGTGGACCCTGTGACAAGACCTATGTATGTGGATACAATGTACTCATATTAAAGACCTCAATAGATTTTTAATTGTAGTTTTGATGGGAGGATGTCTTAATAAATGAATCGAATATGAATTTTAATTATAAGTTTCGATTCGTTTAGGATTCAATACAAATTCGATTCGATAATTTATTTTACCATCCCTAGATATGACAATACTATTTGCTCTCATTTTTCTTATCAGAGAATCAGAAATTTACGTTGTATATGTCAAACCATCTCGATCATATTTCTCTCATCTTATCTTCTCCGAATTTCTTCACTTCTCATTTCCCCTCTCAGTGTCATTCATTCGTGACGTGTATATACAAAACCTGTATATATATGGTAGGGTGGACAAAGAGACCGGACTTCGAAAAACATTCTTCAAATTCAAGTGTTGTTTATTAATGTTTTCAAAATTTTAGAAAAATCAAGTTTCTTAAACTTTGAATTGATGTTCTTATTGTGTTTCAATAAGTCCGGACTTAAATGATAAGAGGGCTTTTCAAAGCCTAATCACCATAATTTTACTCTAAAACTGGTACAATTGTTGGATATTCGATTATTATTCCCTGACCCCCACACAAAATTTGATGCTTTGAAGTTTGATCAATGCCGTGTCCATGCACAAAATGCACCCTGGAAACATTATGCCCGTAAAGGCATCAGGATAAATTATATAGCAAGTCATTTTCCAGGGTCATTTGGCAGGGAGACATGCTTATGACTTTTGTCTTGTCAATTCTTTATTCACTGGGGCCTTCACATTTCACAAGAATTCGCTACAATCTTCTTCTCTATATAAGCCTTGTTTCCTTGAGCTTTCCCCATTGCTCAAACTGAAACAGCAGCTACATTAATGCAATTCTATATAAACACTCCACAATTCAAGTAACAATACCACTCTGTCTTCTCTTCCTAGACGAAGTATTGAACATGGCGCGAGAGACGACTTCAAGGGGGATCGGAAAGCTCGGATCATGGAAACGGTGCTGCAGGATTGTCAAGGAGCAACGAACACGATTCTACATCATATGGAGGTGTACGATCAGTCTTCTACGCTGGGACGAGCAAGCTTGAAGGTGGGTTGTAAACCTTCTGAAGTTTGCAGCAGGACAAGGGCAACAGTTGAGATTAGTCTCATGTAATGCAAATATGTAAAGAAATGGTCCATTTCTAAATTCCGAATCTAAATAGAACATTTTCTTCTTGTACACGTTCAAATCAACCATAAAGAAAGTAGATTTGTTGAGAAACAAAAAAAAAAATTATGTCATCAAACTTCAAAATTTTAATTACATATAATGGTTTTATTGTTCATTTTCTATGTACGGAAACAAAATTCTTATCTCATTACGATCTCCAGGGGATAAATGGCAGTTAAAAGTCTGAAGTTGTCATCACTTCCTTTCAAGGGGCGGCTCACTAGGAGTCTCTTGTTGAATTTGAATCACTCTCAGTAACTTTCTTTGGAGGTAGCCCTTGCTTGCTTTGGCCTCCCTGAAGAACATAAATAACAAAATTAACAGTAATCCACATTATTTAGGTCCACATGTATCACTAGAGAAACTGTATGCTACGAAACCCACTAATTTCTAATCCTCTTTCGGACAGTAGAACAATAATACGATACTTGGAAAATGGCTTATATTCAAGAAAACAATGGGCCGGGGGACACTTAACAACACACTTTTAAAACTAATTTTCGATAGAAGATATAGATGTTACAATTAGGAATATATTAATTAGATTGATCGTTAGAATCTTGAGATTAATTAGTAATTATATGTAATTTTTACTTTCGTAACATAGTGTAATCTCAAGACTATATAAAGTCCTCTCTTGTTAACATTCTAATCAAGCAATACATACAGTATTTACTCTACTTTTCTACATGGTATCAGATGGTAGATCATACGAATTTCTTTTCCTCTCTTTTTTTCGGCGATAGTCCGCCGCCATGGTTCCGGCAAGTGCGACGACACCTCCGACATCATCCGACTCTGAGTTAGCCGATTGTCTCTATTTCGTGGTCAATTTCTTCATTTGGCGTCTCTGTCCGGGATTTCCCCAAATACAGCTGAAACCCTAGCTCTCACCGCCGCCGCTTTCCGCTACGTTTTCAGCAAACCGCCACTACCATCACTCTCAAACGTTGCTTATATGCATGCTATCGTCGAGAACAGCGCCACCGAATCCTCTGCGAGTGTGTCCCACGCGCCTCTATTTCCTCTGCGTGTGTTCCACGTGCCGCTGCCTGCTTCTGACTAATTTTTCCTCTAGTTTTCAGAGATACTTCCTATGGCTAGCATCTTGGAAGGAGACACTCATCCCCAATCCTCGGTCTTGCCTAAATCAAGTGCTTCATTTCCTATTCTTTCTGCTTCTTCTGTTATTACAACTGAAAAATTGATTGGATCTCTCAATTAAATCTTTTGCCGGCTTCTGTTTAGTAATGGTTTATAGGGCAAGGGTGTGAAGATTCTGTACATGATGATGAACGCAAACCTTGGAAAAAGATTGATGCTCAATTATGTAATCTATTGTGGCAGTCTATTGATCCTAAGCTTCTTCTCATGTTTAGGACCTATAAGATTTGCCACAAGCTGTGGAGTATGACTCAAACTTTATATACTAATGATATTCAGAGATTTTATAATGTCGTATCCAATATGTTTCACTTGAATCAGCGCGATAGAGATATGTCTGAGTATATTAGTAGGATTGAATCATTGAGAGATGAGTTCAATTCTATTTTTTTTTTAAACAAGAAACTTTATTAATGAAAATTTTTACAATAGAAAAAAATTAAAAAAAATAAAAATAAAAAATAAAGAAGGACGAGATGTCCAAAAAAGAAAAACAAAATTCTACTCGAGGGAAGATCAATCTCTTAAAAGATCAGACAATAAAAAAACTACTAAAATCACTCTCACTGTGAACTCATAATGCAACCTAGAATTTAATCTTTTCCCAAACAAAAATTGGATTAACTTCACTATCTTTAAAAATTATATTATTTCTTTCCAACCAAATACACCAAAAGCAAGCAAGAACCGCAACTTCCTAAAGCACTTTCTTTCTTCCTTTGAAATTGGGCCAGAAATTAGGCTCAAGAATATCGTAATAATATCTAGGGATAACCCAACAAGCATCAAGTTCTTACAAAAGAACAATGAAGAAATAAATGATTAGCATCCTCAAAATACTCCTTACAAATAATACACCGCCCAGAAGAAAGAAAAAGCCGTGGGTTTCTTCGCTGTAAAGGATCATAAGTGTTTACCTTACCCAAAGCAAGAATCCAATAGAAAACTGACTTTTAGAGGTGCTCTTACTTTCCAAATTGTCTTGAATAACTTACACTCCACCCTGTCAAAATCACGTCATAAAAGAAAAAAAATTTAACTGTACCCCTCCCACGATCAAAGGCTTAAAGAGATTACGATTCACAGCATTATCCATGGATCTGCCTAAAAAGACTGCTACTTAAGTAAACAGATAAGGTGACAAAGGGTCCCCTTGTCTAAGTCCCCTTGATCCTTTGAATTTTCCTCTTGGACTTCCATTCACAAAAACAGAATATGAATCTGAAGATACACACCTGTGAAACAATTTTCTCCAACGAGCCCCAAAACCTTTATTATCCAAAACAAAATCCAGAAATTTCCATTCAACACGATCATATGCATTTTCAAAATCTAGTTTAACAACAGACCCTTCCTCATCTGATGTTTGTACTCTTCCACCAATTCATTTGCAATCATTATTACCAAGTCAAGGATTTGTCTACCAGCCACGAATGCCCCTTTTACCTCAGAAATTGTAGCCTCGAGAACGGTTTTCAACCTTTCCGACAAAACCTTGGATATTGCCTTATAAAGGCTCGTGACCAGGCTAATTGGCTTGTAATCCCCAACCTTGGAAGAAGAATCTTTCTTTGGAATAAAGCAAATTTAAGACTCATTTGTCACACCATTAACCACACCATAGCCAAAATTCCTGAAAAACCTTCATGATATCAACGTGCAAAAATTCCCAACAATCCTGAATAAAAGCCATGGAATAACTATCTGACCCGGGAGATTTATTTCTATCACAACAAAACACAGCTTTCTTAAAATCCTTTTTGAGAAAGGCTCCTCCAGAAAGCAAGCAATAGCCTTTGATAAAGAAGTCCAATTAATGCCCTCAAAATCCGAAACAGTGACCCTTTTCGATGTAAATAACTGTTTGTAGAAACCTGTTATATCTAGGGTTGGCATTTTGACCCGTCCAGTCCCAACGGGATCCTGTCCCGTTTGGGACGGGATTTGGGACAACAAATTTTATCCCGTTTTGAAAACAGATCGAGATCGGGATGAGAAAATTTTGAATCGGAACGAGATTTTCACGGGATGGGACCAAGATGTATTTATGACCCATTTTGTATGACTGGGACAGGACAGGATTTGGCAAATCCTGTCCCGTCTCGGCCCATTGCCCACTCTAGTTATCTATCTTATGATATCCTTCTCCTTGTCTAGAAAAACATTCCCCTCGATCTAAAGTTTAGAAATAGAGTTTTTTACTTTCCTTGCGTTCATTAAATATGAAAAACCCTTGTATTGGCATCCCCTTCCTTAAGCCCATATAAATTTAGATTTCATCATGATCGCTCTTTCTTCCTTCTCCAAAATTTAAAATAAAGAGACTTAATCTTCTTCTTTCTTCAACCATATTTTCTGACTAGCCACTACTTCCTTCCACTTTGTCCAATTCCTCAATACGTTTCAAACATCTTCCTTTTTCAATTTTTTCTGCTCCCAAGGATTCCGTATGAAATGATCCAGACAGAACAAGAAGAATCTAAGGAGGGAGGAGATACGGTCAAGAGGAGTGATCCATTACATGTTCCAGTTGGGCATATGACAAGAGCAAGAGCAAAGAAGATTAAGGAGGCAAATACAGGCCTAGCCCAGCACATGATGGTTGAATGTACTAAGCAAACGAGAGGAGCAGACTTGCATCATATGGGCTTTATAGAGGAGGGTCCTATACTGATTCATTTCACCCAAATATTAGAAGACCAAGCCCAGCTGTGAAGAAGCAGTTTCAAGCCCAGTGGGTTTAAGATTAGTCCTGTGGAATTTGCGCAGTTTTCGTATTTCAGCCATAATTTTCTCATCTAATGTCTGATTTTGGTGATTCAAGTTGCGTTGGAAAGATAACTCAAAATTAGGCCTTATTTAGCTTGTGGATATTTTAGTCCTTGCATCTTATTAGGGTTTCTTATGGAGGAAATGGAGCTCTCATTCTGTAGAGAAAAGAAATTTGTCTCAAGTTGTCTGATATCAGGAAATGGAGCTTCCCATTCTGTAGAGAAAAAAATTTGTCTCAAGTTGTCGGCTACATCTCGACGCAAAACGAAAATTTGAACATGTGAATGCTGCGTTTTGAAGAGGGATTTTGAGATTACCACTATTGCTGAACAAGAATGACAGTGAGAACAATTTTTTATGGTATTGACTTTGATTGGGATACGGTCTAAGCTTCAGCCCCTCTCTGTAGAATGTTTTTGCTCGTCGCTTTCGAGTCTCATCCATCACTGTCATTGACTCTGAGTCCCCATCCGCAGAGATTTCCATCTTAGAAGCTCAAGGAAGTTCTCGGGGCGGTCGGGGTCCTCATCGGAATCTTGAGCATCTGAAATGCACTTACTGTCATAAAGTTGGTCGCACCAGAGAGCATTGCTATCAGTTTAATGGCAAACCACCTCATCATTCTACTGCCAAGGTTGCTCAAGTTGACAATCTTGCATCCTCTAACTCTTCAGAGCAACCCTCTCATCATATTACTTTATTTGGCGCTGATTATGCAGCTTTCCTTCAGTATCAAGCCTGTCAACCATCATCTTCCGCCTCCGTCTCTCACACTGGAAATTCTGCTGCTTGTCTCACTCAGTCCTCTCCTTTAGGCCGATGGGTCCTTGATTCAGGAGCCTCCAATCATATTTATGGTAATCCACAACTTTTCTCCTCTTTAAGTAGTTCTAATTCTCTACATATGGTTACCCTTGCTAATGGTTTCAAAAGTCGCTAAAGGTATAGGACGAGCTTCTCATGTTCCTTCAATACCATTAAAATTTGATCTTTATTTATCGGGTTGTCCTTTTAATCGTCTCTATCAGTAAGCTTACACACGATCTTAATTATTTCGTCACTTTTCTTAATAATTCTGTTGTTGTGCAGGACCAGAGTACGGGACGGACGATTGGTACATGACGTGAGTCACAAGGCCTCTATCATCTTACGAGGTCGCTGCCTTTCGTAGCTTGCACTTCTCATGACTCTGCCGAAGTCATCCATAGTCATTTGGGTCACCCCCGTCTCTCCAAACTCCAGAAGCTAGTTCCGAATCTTTCTACTTTGTCTTCATTTAATTATGAGTCGTGTCAATTTGGAAAACAAACTCGTACTAAGTTCCCAAGCGTGTCAATAATCGGGTCGAGTCCCTATTTGAGTTAGTTCATTCCGATGTTTGAGATCCGTGTCGAGTCAACTCTGTTTTGGGATTTCGATATTTTGTTACATTTATTGATGATCATTCTCAAAACACTTGGTTATTCTTAATAAAACATCGTTATGAGTTATTTTCTATCTTTAAACATTTTGTGCTAAGATTAAGACTCAATTCGGTGTTCCTATCCATGTGTTACGAAGTGATAATGCTCGGAAATATTTTTCTGCTCCATTCAAAGACTTCATGTCATCCCTTGGCATTCTCCATGAGTTCTCGTGTGCTCACACACCCCAACAAAATGGTGTAACTGAACGTAAAAACCGACATCTCATTGTCACAGCTCGCACTTTATTAATCCACAATAATATACCACTTCGTTTCTTGGGGATGCTATTCTCATTGCCTGTTATTTAATCAATCGTATGTCTTCCTCTGTTTTGCAACATCAAGTTCCCCACTCTATTTTGTTTCCAACTCAACCCTCCCATCATATGCCGCTTTGCATATTCGATCGTATCTGCTTTGTCCATAACTGACCCCGGGCCGAGATAAACTATGTGCCAAGTCTACCAAATGTGTATTCTTGGGTTACTCCCCCTTGAAAAATGGTATTGTTGTTATTCTTTAGATATTGATCGTTAAATCATTTCCGCTGACATCGCTTTCTCTAAGTCCTCTCCCTTCTTCCCTCTCGATACTTCATCCCTCCCAACCCCTCACGAGGTCCTTCCCGTTCCATTCTTCAGTCTTCCAACTGAGACTGTGCCATCATTTCGTCCTCTTCAGATCTACTACCGTCGTCCTTGCCCCTACCTTCCACGGGTCTCGACACGGTAGCGGCTGACTCGCAACTTGCTCCAGCTCCTACCCATATTGTGGACCTGCCTGCAAACACTGGTTTTATTGCCACCAGTAAAGGTATTCATTCCGCTCGCAATCCTCATCCTATTTATACCTTTTTGAGTCATCATCATTTGCATGCTCCATATTATGCTTTTATATCCACTTTGTCTTCTGTTTATATTCCTAAAAAGCTCAGTGAGGCACTATCACACCCAGGGTGGAACCAGTCAATGGTTGATGAAATGGTTGCATTACACTCTAGTGGCATATGGAATTTAGATTCTTTACCACCTGACAAATATATAGTTCGCTGCCAATGGGTTTATACCGTGAAGGTTGGTCATGATGGGAAAATTGATCGTCTTAAGGCTCATCTGGTTGCCAAGAGCTATACACAGATATTTGGTCTAAACTATGGTAACACATTTTCTCATGTGGCAAAGATTGCTTGTCTCTTACTCTCTCTATGGCTGCTATGCGTCATTGGCCCCTTTATCAGTTGAACATCAAGAATGCATTTCTCCATGATGATCTTAAAGAGAAAGTCTATATGGAGCAATCACCTGGTTTTATTGCTCAGATGGAGTATGGTTTGGTATGCCGACTTCGCCGTTCTCTCTATGGTTTGAGAGGTTCAGTACTAATATTAAAGATTTTGGCATGATTCGTAGCAAAGCTGGTCACTCTGTTTTCTATCGTCATTCCAATGGAAAATGCATCTACTTTGTGGTTTATGTGGATGATATAGTCATCATTGCAAGTAATCAAGAGGGTATTCTGCAGCTAAAAACACACTTATTTAATCATTTCCAGACTAATGATTTGGGACGACTCAAGTACTTTCTTGGCATAGAGGTAGCACAATCTAACACTAGTGTAGCCATTTCCTGGAGAAAATATGCCTTAGATATTCTTCAGAAGACCAGTATGTTAGATTGCAGACCTGTTGATACACCTATGGATTCAAATGTTAAACTCTTACCAAAAGAGGGGAAGCCATTGGAGAATCTCGAAGAATATAGAAAACTAATCGGAGAACTATTGAATGATCCTGGACAATACAAGAGACTAGTTGGGAAGCTGAACTATCTTACAATCACTCGACCAAATATTTCCTTTATTGTAAGCGTGGTTAGCCAATTTCTACAAACTCATTGTCAGAGTCATTGGGATGATGTTATACGCATTCTTAGATATGTAAAAAGAGCATCAGGCCAAGTATTATTAATGAAGATAGGGGCATACTCAATTCATTGGTTTTTCTGAAGCAGATTGGGCAGGTTCTCCATCAGATAGATTCTCTACTACATGTTATTGTGTTCTGATTGGAGGTAATATAATATCTTGGAAGAGTAAGAAGCAAGTTGTCGTCGCCAGGTCGAGTGCAGAGGCAGAGTATATGGCTATGGCCTTAGCAACATGAGAGCTGGTATGATTAAAACAGTTATTGCAAGAACTAAAGTTTGGAGGAGGAGCACAAATGAAGCTAATCTGTGACAATCAAGCAACATTACATATCACCTCTAATCCAGTGTTTCATGAAAGGACCAAACACGTAGAAGTGAATTGCCACTTTATCAGAGAGAAAATTTTGTCGGGATATATTGTTACTAACTTTGTCAACTGATAAAGTCAATTAACAGATGTCCTTACTAAGTCTTTTTGAGGTCCTCGCATTGATTTCATTTGTAGCAAGCTTGGTGCATATAATATGCATGCTCCAACTTGAGGGGGAGTGTTGAAATTAGGAATATAATAATTAGATTGATTGCTAGAATCATGGGACGAATTAGTAATTATATGTAAAATTTACTTTCCTAACATAGTGTAATCCCAATGCTATATAAAGTCTTCTCCTGTAAACATTCTAATCAAGTAATACATAAGAGTATTTACTCTACTTTTCTACAATAACTTTGCATTGATGCATAAGGATTCATAGTGTCCTTTATGTTTTGTTAAAGAAATAAAGTTTGTCGATTTGTGCGACTAAATGTGGGTTCAGCACCATTATATTAACTTGGATTAAAGGTTCTGAGCAATCTAAATGGAGCATTAAAACCTAATTTCAGAATATATATTTTGCTTTAATTCATAATTTCCATTTTTGCATATGAAAGATATTTACTATTTATTCTTCTTTTTGCTGATGATTTGCATGCACAGTGTAAACAAGTCAAATAATAAGTAACAATGTAACATGTCATCGACCATGTACTTACAGCAGCTCCTTTATGGCCAATTAACCTGCGACTTGATGGAGCCCTGGCCACATATGAAGCAGCTGCAGCTGCAGCCACGCGAATTCTGCAAAAAAAAAAAAAAATATATATATATATATATAGTTAGTATTCCACTTTCAATTTCTGTTTTCACGATAATCCTATCACAACTGCAAAGTTCTCTGCACTACCTTTTATGCACATCAACATATTCATCTGTTTCATCTACAATCTCCTCCTGCGTTGTTCAAAAGAATCATCAAAATACAGTCCGTGAACATAAAAGAAAGAAGCCAAATATGAAGGAGCTCTATTTTTACCTGCAAAAGTTCTTCGAATACATCTTCCAAGGTGATGATACCAACAACTTCACCATCTTCAATATCCTCAGATGCATAACTTAATCCATTTGTTGCCGATTCACCACGTTGTGAAGTAGATTTCAAAATGCTTGATCTCAAAGGCATGTCAATGTCAACAACAACATCTTCTGGCTTTTCATCCTGCTTGGATAGCAAAGGAGCAGTCAGATCAGAATCCCCGCCTTTGGCTTTGTTTTCTCTGGGTTTTTCTTTGTCAGTCATTGACAGAAGAGTCTTGCTTTTTCCTTTAGCCTTCACGACAGCTGCCATGTGACTGCTGCCTTTCTGAAATTCGTTCAATATATCATAGAGAGGCATATCTGATGGTACCCTGAAAAACATCCCATATATGAATGAACAGTAAATATTTTTATCCACATTGAAAAAAAATAACAAGCAAATTCAATGATGAATAAGCACACCTTGGAATTCTCCGGATGGAAACGGCACTGACTGGAGTTTCTGTTTCAGGTCGTACAGTGAGTAGACTTTTCACCTAATTCCGACAAGCGGAAGAGAAAGGAAATAAACGAAATAAACACTTAACAAAAGTTGCAAATATTCATCTAGGAAAGAAATGCAAAACAAAATGTTGTCAAATCCTCTAGGTTCTAGACTCACCAGCAGAAGTCCAATAATATTTTTTGGAGTCCCAGAGTAGACAGGTACCCGGCTATGACCTCGAGCAAGTATTTTACCCATTGCCTCCCTGAGTTATTAGTTGAGAAAACAAAATAGAGTATGAGTAAACAACAAATAGCATACAAAAAGCTGTAGAACTTTGCCAGCAAAAAGGAACACAAGAAGGATGATGACTGAAATTTCAAACTTCCCTGACACATATGACCTCTACGGGATAAAGGCAGTATAGACTGGAAAGAAGAAAGAAAAAATAACACAAATACAACAGTTAACACGAATGTGTAAATTGTAATGCTGGTTATGTACATCAGAAGTATCAGGACAATGAACTAGTTATAGAAGGGTGACCATATTATAAGGAATTTTCCTTTAACAACCAACAAGTAGAATAACATAGACTCGTTAGATAACTCGGAAAAAGAAAATTATGCAAGAAAAATAAAGTAATTGACAAGCCAATATCATGCAGGATCAATATTTACCAGTCCAACTTTGAATTGGCATCCAAGGAAAAAGTTGATTCAATAGGGGTCATGGCCTCTTCAGCAGTCTGTTGAAACAAGAAGTGCAGCAAAATGAATAAGTTGAGATGAAGACAGAAAATATTATTAATTGTCTCTAACTTGAGTTCTAGAGCAAGCATGATGCTAAGAAAGTAGCCAGCCGCTTTATAACACATTAATCAGCTTGAAAACTCAGCCATAAGGTGTAGATAATCAAAAACAAGTTAATTGTAGTATTGGATACACTTTCAAATGTATACACGATGTGAAAGCACAGTTTAATCACAGAAGCCATCACTACCCAAAACCAACCGCAAACATTTTGCATAAGAAACACACTACATTCACCATAATCCATGCCCAAGCAACATAAACACGAGATTAAATAAAAGCAAACGAATGATTTCAGGTGCATTCCTGGATTTTCACATAGCAAAATTGAACAGCTATAAATTGGCAATTTAGCAGTGACTCAAAACAGTGATTAAAGAGCATCCACCATGCAACTTTCATTGCAGATGCATACCTTTTCGGTCAAATCCAGTGCTCCACTAATAATTGTTGTCTCATCATGTGTAAGTTCACCTCCCTTACCAGCCTACACATACCAAGAGATTTATTGTGATGAATAGTCAAAATCAATTTCAGTAACATGATGTACATTCAGCATTCTCAATTTGATACATAAGAAAAGTAAAATTATAATAATTTCTTTACTTTACCTCCTGGCCGTGGATCGAGACAAGAGCTTTTAACTGAGCTCGCCTAAACAAAGCTTCATTATGTCCCAATACCCAATCCAGCATCTGGAGTACATATATCAATCAACTCAAGTAAATTGTCAGCACTACAACTAAGAGAAAAATAAACTCAAATTTTAGAACTAAGGTGCATAATAAAATCACATAACACATAAATTGTTCAATACAAAACCATGTGAAAACAGCAATTGAGAGAAAGAGAAAAAGGTAAAAAATCATTTACAGGAGAAACCAAATTAAAGGCCATGCACGCCCTTCCCAGTTATCCATTTATTCAGACAATACATTTATAACGGTTGTAGACACTAGAAAATCCCCACAATCTATAATGAATTTCAAGCCAAGAGCATGCAAAAAAAAAAAAAAAGATGATTGGAACAGACTTCAATGTGCCTTCAGTACACGCACAATGTCACACATTTTACTCTGCTTCAACCAAGGAAGCCTTATGCCTGCTAATTAGGGTCGTTCATTTTCTCTCTGCCAACACATTCCTATCAAGGGCCATTTAGTGATAGTTATGTTTCTGAACAGCATGTCTCTTTAAAATCCTTGAATTACTTTGCCTTCATCATTCCTCTAAAGTGATAACAAACTAAATCGTTAACCAACAGTGAGTATTCCTAAACACCCCGTGAGCAGGATTCACTAAAAACATGCACATCATTGATGAGACAAGGAAGAGGCTTCGCAACTCCAGGAGACTGGAGGTAAAAATTGGAAATTTCTCCTGCTTCCTGAAGCTACTATTATCTTTGTTGAACTAAAAGCATGAACGAAAATGGAAAACATGAAATACGGCAAAGGAAAGCTCTCCAAGGCTTAGAAAGAGAGGTTCATAAGTGTTATTTTTAAAAATAAATGATGAAACGAGATGTAATATTAGTTGCCATAAACTCATAAGAGGCCCATACTAGAAATTAAAGGTCTCAAATATATTGACCCTATGTAAGTGATGCCTGATGGCTCCTCTACTGCAATTAGAAACAGCGTTTTGATTATAGATCACCTCAATCAAGCCTCATAAATACAAATTTCTAGATATATCAAATCTTACAAAAATACCAAGCATCGGTCTAGAATTTTACCTTTCCAATTGGGTAAGATATCGGATAGGTGATAGTCATCAAAATTCGCACAAGCCATACAAAATTCGCACCTACGGCGAGTCCATATCGCGTGCATATTGCTTGCGGAATAACCTTACAAATAAAAGGAACCAAGAAAATCAAATTCCAATGAAGTGAAAATCAGAGTTGAAACTAAAGTTCTAAAACATGAAATTGTTAACATACCTCTCCGAAAAACAGAACAAAAGTCACAGAGAGTATTATGGCAACATACTGATTGAAAAGCTTATCCAGGTATATCGGAAGGGCCTGCATGTCACAACCATAAAAAACAATAGCTGTAGTTAGAAGTTCAACCATACCTCAAACACTCATAGCGCATTAAGAACCAAGAGTTCCTAAAACTGCAATGACAACACCTTTTGTTTAACAGAGTATCAACATCTCATGCAAACGGGAAAACAAATCTCTTAACATTTTACAAACATTAAGTGCCCAGCTTGATCATAGCAACTTATCAATGCGTAATTTCATATTTGTTTTTCTCCTGCAGCTTCCCAGTCGCTAACTAATATAAGTTGCTAACATGAGAAACAAAATTCAATTATTTTACCTCCATAGCAGCAGCATTACATAGTAGCAAAGTCACAAGAAGCTGATGTTGCTTTTGAACCACAGGAAAAATCGCCGCTAAATACACAACCAAAACACAAAAGTTAAACTCATACTACATCACGGGGCCGGTTTTAACTTTTAAGTCTAGGCAAACTAGGCGATCGCCTAGATCCCCGAATTTTAGGAAGGTTATGTTTTTTAGGTATCTCCCTGATAATACTTAAATAAATAATTATCCAAAAATTTCAATTTTTTAAGTTATGTATTGTGTTGTAAGAAGGCCCCAATTTTATTTAGAATTGAAAAAACATTAACTAGAATTATGCATCTGAATGTAACGAGGCCTAATAAAAAAAATTCGACCAAGGCCCCAAATGTCCTTAAGTTGCCCTAATACACAATACATAATTTGTATCCATCTGACGTATCAATCATTGATAAGTAATATATATCATATATGCATAATAATTAATAAACCAAATCATTTCTATATGACAATCAACAAGACAAAACTAATTAATTAATCAAAAAAATCATAAAAAACTAATCTCTCTAATCGTATGATTAATAAGAATTTTAATGAAAAATACTTTATTCTCTCCTTAGTTTTCTTCTCTCACGCTATCTGTCCCCGGTGATGGGTGTTTAATAGCAGAGAGGAAGTAGCTCTAGGGTTAAGTAACTCTTTGTCATCTCTCCTTAGTGAGGGTAGTTGTTTGTTTTAAATTTCTCGAGCTTTTATCTCAGTGTAAAGAAGGGCTTAGTATTGCCACGGTGACCTACAGTGACAGATGGATACAGAAGAATTAATTCGGTTGTGTAGTTCATTAGCTATTGAAGAAGGAGAGAATGGTACTATCAAGTTGCCCAACCAATTGAAGGCAGAAGGAAAGGAAATGCTCGCCTTGTGTTTAGCAGGTAAGGTCTTATCGTTGAAATTGGTAAATCGGGAGGCCTTTAAAATCACAATCCAACAGGCTTGGAGAGCAGTACATAGAATGTTTAGGCCAAAATAAATTCCTTTTCCAGTTCTCTGATGAAGCTGACAGAAGTAGGATATTAGCAACAGGGCACTGGCATTTCGAAAATTCGTTAATTGTGCTCTCACCACTGGTTGGAATGGGGGAGGTTGCGCAACAAAGGTTTGACTCTACACCTATATGGGTTCAATTAAATAACATCCTCGTGATTTGCATGAAGGAGAACGCGGCAAGGTTCCTAGAAAATCAAATTCGGGAGGTTATAGAGGTGGATACTGGATACAATAGCTCTTATGTGAGGAAATTTATAAGAATCCATGTCACATTGATGTTACGAAACCACTGAAGAAATGTCAGCGTTTGGAACAGGAAGGTAACGAAAATGTCATAATCATCCCAATATTGTACGAAAACTCCCAAGTTTTGTTTCAAGTGTGGTGTGTTGGGCCGCTGTCTTCATGAGTGTGGGAACACGAAGCCAGAAAGATTAGACAAGGATGAGAACCAAATGTTTTGCTATGGGCCATGGATGAAGGCTCAACCTATTGGTCACTGGAATAGAACTTACAGAAACAGAAGGGATGGAAAGAGAGATCATAAGGGTCCCTGTCACATCACCCTCGACAAATACAAGCCAACCCAGTGAGCGAACCACTTCTTGTGTGCCAAACATTGCAACATTTCCACTCCTTCAGATACTTTTGATCAGGGCTTAAAGCACGTTCATGGAACTCTTTTACTGGAAGGAGCCATAGGAGATCAAGATCCTACAGATGCTCTTCGCAGCGAGCCATCAATACAAAATCAAACTCCACCAGCATGTTCACATATCCAAACCCTTGAAAGACCCACCACCAATGATCTTACTCAATTCAAAACCTCCTTACCCTGCCCAAAAAATCAAACTTATACCTTCAACACCCATACCCTTACACCCGTTAACCAAACCTGAGATATACCATATCCCCAAGCTGACCTAGACTCGATCCACCAATCTTACCTAGTCATTCAAAGCCTGAAGCAAGACCATCCAATTACAATAGGGGTTGGTAGAAACGTGGGAGCCGAGCCTATTATAGTAGAGGACAGGGGATTCGCAATTAATGTGGAGTCAGGGAGCTAGGCAATCCCAAATACCCAAGAATTTTCAGATGGAGTAGGTATCGTGGATGTGGATAAAGGCCAAAACGTAAGGGAGGGAAATGTTAAAATGGAAGGAAATGAAACCCTAGGTGGGGATCAGGCTTCGGGTCAAAGGCAGGAAATGCAAATTGAAAAAGGAAAGTTATAGGAAAGGAAAATTGTGGGCCTAAGTCACTCAGCAGCCGAGGCCCATCTCAAAAGGTCAAAAGAAAATGGAAAATTCTTGCTAGAAGCCCAATGGAGAGGAGCGAAAGCAGAACCATTTTCTCAGGTGGCAAGAGAGGTGTTGTAGAACTAACCGAAGAAGATAAGCAAGTTTCTAAAGGGAGCTGAAGAGAACTAAGATAATTCACTCTTCACTAACGCCGGAGCTGGCGAAACGAAACATCCACCATGATGCTAATCGAATTTCTATGGAAGACTCTGCCCATGGATACGAGATTGAGGAGCATGACAAGGGAAACAAACTACTATTGGTGGCCGCCGGTCACAATGAAGACAATATGTTAGAACTCCGGGGCATGGGGAATCCTCGGACATTTCGTGCACTCAAGGAAGTTCTCTAAAAGAATAAGCCGAATTTAGTGTTTCTGTACGAGACAAAAAAGATGGCGGGCCAAATGAAAAAAGGTTAGTTTTTCAATTGGTTTTCAAAATTGTTTAGCAGTTAGTAGAATTGGAATGAGCGATGGATTAGCCATACTTTGGAATGAAGAGTTAGATGTTAGAGTGACCTCATACAACTCCCACCATATTGATACTACAATAGCTGTTGAAAATGGCCAAAGATGGAGATTTACTGGTTTATATGGCCATCCAGATAATAGAAAAAAGAAACATACCTAAGATTTGATGAAACGATTGGCTCCTATGTTTGACATGCCATGGTTTTGTGGGGGAGATTTTAATGAAATTTTAACGCAAAGGAGAAGAAAGGGATCCTGACATGATGGTCGATTTTCAGGATGCTATTCAGGATTGTGATCTTAGTGAAATGATTTTCCATGGATACCCATTCACCTGGTCAAACAGAAGATTCGAAGATGGGTTAATTGAAAGGTTGGATAGGTACCTATGCAACTCAAAGTGGGGTAACATAAGCTTCACCCTTATAGCAAGAAATTTAGAAGTTTGGAGCTCCGATCACTGCCCAATTCAGTTGGAAATTATAGAA
>SKCR01033031.1:0-43186 GCA_019454045.1 Zanthoxylum bungeanum | reverse complement strand
TGGCCGAATAACACACCCTCCAAAGCTCTCAAATCTTGGCTTGATGATTCAAGGAAGAAACTGAAGAAAAATAAAGAAAAAGCTTTAGGAAAATAATAGATTAAAGGTAATCTTCAATTCCCTTAAGCTTTGAAAGCATGTTTCACGTTCTTGATTATCTAGATGGATTCTAGGGTTTCTTATTTTTCTTAGAATTTGGGGCTTTTTGGTTTGGAGGATGAAATGGAAGGATTTGAGCATGTGTGAAGTAGAATTGAAAGATATTATTGTAATATTTGTTCAATTTTGTCATTTGATGATAAGTTGTCATTCTAGAGTGTTATGACCACTCTTGTACTGCCTAGAATTATTCTTGGGTGGTTCATTTGTGGTGACTTTGATTGGTGTTAAGATTAATTGGATTAATGTTGAATAATTGGATTTAAGCATGAAAAATTGATAATTTTTATTTCTGGATCAGATATGAAAATAGTATTCATATGGTGATGAAAATAATGTCATATGAATTTATTGGGTGTGTTTTGGGTGTTAGAACAATTGCCGAAAATTGTTTCGGAGTTGAAATAAGTGAAAACGGCGAATGTGTTACTAGGTGACTTTTGAGCCAACCGGGTGACGGCTGGCCAAACAGTGAATTTTTCACTGTTTGGGCAGCCCATGAACTTCCCTAATACTATTGGGGCTGACCTTTGCAGCCCTCATGTATATTGGGTAGTCGGTTCGGTCAAAAACGCGTTTTATGCCATTTTACGGAAAAACGTTTTCATAAAAGTTTCGCGATGTTTCTTAAATATCTATGTCGTTATTTGATATTGAATAAATATGTTTAGGTGAAATATGAATAAATTATTCATATTAGATATTGAATAATTTATTTGGTAATTTAAAAAGTTTTTAAAATTACGATTTCGCCCGAACAGCGCTTCCGCCGCGCCCGCGCCCAAAACCCTAACAATAAAGAACCCTAGAACTATTCTAGTATCTCAAGAACAAGAAACTAATTTTCAAAACTCAAGAATATTAAATATTATCTTTTAATCTTCAACTTTCCTTAAGCCTTTCTTGATTTTTCTTCACTTTCTTCTTTTGTTTCTTCAAGCAAAAATTTGAGAGCTTTTTCATGGACGATTTCGGCCATTGAAGCATTTTGGAAAGAAAATGAAAATTTTTTACTTTAAAAAAATACTAATGCTGACTTAGCTAGGGTTATTTTGGTCATTTTCCAAATTTAATCTAATTAAATTAAATCAAACTTTATGTTAGTAAATCAAATTTGCACACCTAATGTTTAATTATAACATGCCACATGTATCAATAATAATTAAACATGTTGCATAACATTTATGTAATATGGATATTATTTAACTATTCAAATATTTAACATTTAAATATCTAAATAATTAATTAATATAATTATTTTTATATATGTATTTTTATTTACATTAAATAACAAATACATATATTAATGGCATGTGTCAAAGTCTTATTTCACTATTAATTAATATTAATCAAATCAAATTTTGTATCAAATACAAATACATATTAATTACGATTGACTAAAATTCCGAAAAGCATGTGTTTTCGTTTAACCGATTAAATAATCCGAATTAACTCATTTATTTCGGTGAAGTATTATGAATAATCTGTATTATTCATAACGCGTTGCCCAAGTGCTCAACGAGTACACTTCATATTGTGACTCTCTAAGTTTAGGTTTATCTGTCATGAAATCCAATTTCGTGTCCATAATTCACCCACTCATGAATTATGATGACCACAGATAATCTCGCTAAACTATACAAGTCGAGGTCATTGCATACGTATAATCCCTCCGTCATAGGCTATCCATATTATACCTGAGATATAGATAAGAACATCAAATCCCTATGGTATAATATAGTCGACTTTCAAATTTACGATATCTAAATAACACTCGGAACTTACTTCCAAAGTTATACTACGGCCATGGATTTACTAGATCGTAAACACGTGTAGGATGCCTATGCCCTGTACACAGGACTGACAGATTCTATTTTGATACGCACATGATATCATGAGCATCAGTCCACACCCAACGAACAGGCGGAGGTCTGATCTAAATAGATCGGTGACATGACTGCCATCAAAGTGTGGAGGATAACTCATATATCCACAATGATATCTCAAGTCGAAGGACCACTATGCTTGCTCAACTCGAGAAGATTCTTATTGACGTTGGTGTACCATCTATTAGGAAATCTTCAGTGAGTCGTTCAGTGTTTATCAAATAAATATATACATGTCTATACGAGTCTCTCGAGACTCATGGTTCATTGGGATAAACCATCGGACCAAGTCACGATATACGACATGTATTGGTCTCATCGGATTTTTTTAAGCGACCCGTGTTAGTAAATCTTGACAAGGAACTTTATTTAAGGATATACAACTTATAGTGACGCTTCCCAACGTCGATTACAAACTACGTTGTAACTGCGCACTACATTGTAAATCTTAGGGTCTTTGTCTAATATATACGTATCACTAAATCAGATTTAGTTTCAATCTAATCATAATTAGATATCTAATCGCAATTAGATCGAATATGTATATAAAAGACAAGATGTGCTACCATTAAATAAGTAATATTATGGAAAAATGAATTGTTCGTATTTATGAATCAGACATAAATACGATCCGGATTGGCACTCTGAGCACCAACCCTAACAATTTCTCCCACTTGCTATAGTGCCAATTCACGGTATCATAACACCAATCCAAGTCACCACCAATGAAGCACCCAAGAACAATTCTAGGCATTACAAGAGTGGTTATAACACTCTAGAATGACAACATATCATCAAATGATCAAATTGAACAATTATTACAATAATATCATTCAAATCAACTTCACACATGCACCAAGCCTTCAATTTCATCCTCCAAATCAAAAAGCCCCAATTTCTAAGAAGTAAAGAACCCTAGAACTATTCTAGTATTTCAAGAACAAGAAACTAATTTTCTAAACTCAAGAATATTAAAGATTACCTTTTAATCTTCAACTTTTCTTAAGCCTTTCTTGATTTCTCTTCACTTTCTTCTTTTGTTTCTTCAAACAAAAATTTCAGAGCTTTTTCATGGAGGATTTCGGCCATTGGAAAGAAAATGAAAATTTTTTACTTTAAAAAAACTAATGCCGACTTAGCTAGGGTTATTTTGGTCATTTTCCAAATTTAATCCAATTAAATTAAATCAAACTTTATGTTAGCAAATCAAATTTGCACAAATAAAGTTTAATTAAAACATGCCACATGTATCAATAATAATTAAACATATTGCATAACCTTTATGTAATATGGATATTATTTAACTATTCAAATATTTAACATTTAAATATCTAAATAATTAATTAATATAATTATTATTATATATGTATTTTTATTTACATTAAATAACAAATACATATATTAGTGGCATGTATCAAAGTCTCATTTGACAATTAATTAATATGTATCAAATGAAATTTTATATCAAATACAAATACACATTAATTAAAATTAACCCAAATTCCCAAAAGCATGTGTTTTCGTTAAACGATCCGAATTAACTCATTTAATCTGGTGAAGTATTATGAATAATTTGTATTATTCATAACGCGTTGTCCAAGTGCTTAATGAGTACACTTCATATTGTGGGACTATCTAAGCTTATGTTTATCCGTCATGAAATCCAATTTCGTGTCCATAATTCACCCACTCATGAATTATGACGACCACGGATAATCTCGCTAAACTATTCAAGTCGAGGTCATTGCATACGTATAATCCCTCCGTCACAGGCTATCCATATTATACTTGAGATATAGATAAGAACGTCAGATCTTTATGGTATAATATATCTGAGCACCAACCCTAACACTATCCGGGTCTCTAAATATGGATGTTCAAAAATGACAATATTTGAATTTGTGGTAAATCAAGCTCTCTTCGTTTTCCTATTATCTTCTCTTTATTTTTATTGTATTTGGAGTACAGTGGTCATCTACATAGCTATGTATTATTAATATTTATTTCTTAACTTTCTTTAAAGATTGACCAACATGCCACTTTAAATATAAATAAAAGGCCAACATATGGTTTATTTCATATAAAAAAAAAACAGAAAAAGAAAAATTATTGATGTTCCCTAAATTTTAAATGATTTCCTTTAATCTTTTGATAATGGCAGATCCTATTGCTCATCGGTAATTCTTTGGAGCCGCCAATCCAAGCATGCCATTTATGAAAAATGAGTAAGACCTCTTGAGCATTCAACAAAATCCACAAATGTTTTAGAGGAAAAAGAAAAATGGACCATCCACTTCAACATCGATCAAACATCACTTAACATGTCAACTTTCAATTATTTTCTCTTTAATTAATATTTTCTATAGTTAATATTCTTTTCAAGTATTTCTCTGTAATTACATTCTATTTTAATTCCTATAAAACTTGTTGACGGCAGATTTTGGTCTCGGGGCAATACGGTAATATCACCTCCGAGGTAATCCTCCTTCAATAATGAATTTGTTTGGTTATGGGGGACCAAAAGCAAACTTAGCAGAAGACAGATAAACACACCAATCAACAAGGAGATTTAACGTGGTTCGGTGGATTTGGATCCGACCTACGTCCACGGAAAAAAACAGGATGGTGCTCTTTATTACTCCAACACGCTTCTCGGGTCTCTTCTTTTTTTACAAATCAGAGCTTGATGATTCTGATCCCTAATTTTTGATGCCTTTTACACATACTCTGCCCTTCTATTTATAATAGTAAATAAATCAGACTCTTATTTGCATAAGAAATCCTAGTTGAATTTAGCCTTCTCTCCTTGCAAGGATTCCTAGTCTGATATTCCCTTCTCTTTTCTTATTCCTTTTCGGATTCTGACTTCATTTCCTTGTGAGAGTAGGATAATTTGCTTATCTTATCTGCAAGAATATGGTGTCATTATCTTCGAGCATATCTCGCCATATGGTCGGTCTTCATGAGGTCGGTCATGGTGGTCCTTTATGCTGAGAATGTTGCTATCGACCTGATAGTGCCCGCTATCTGAACCCAAGTGGTCGGTTTCTGGTCATAAAGTGCTCGTCTATATCTGTTGTGGTCGGTTTGGAACCGTAGGGTGCTTGTTCTTTTATTGCAAAGTGGTCGGGTTGGATTTACTGATCTCAACCAAGCAGGGAATTACCCTTCTGTCCTCGTCGTGCTGTTTTGAATATCATAGTGCCTGAAAACACCATCAACATATGTCCCCTAGTTCTCGATTCCAACAAGTGTGTAAGTTGGTGCCGGGAACTATATACAGATGGTGTTTCTGATTTGCTCTGTTGGAGGTCGGTCCGGTGTTTTGTCGCCTCTTTCAAACGCTTTGCCTCGAGACACGCAACAATCACGTTCGTTTAAATGCCTATCAAATCATCTTTAGGGTTTCTTCTAAGTTCGACACTTGTCAAACATCCGCCGGGTTCCCGTCAAAAAGGGAACGAATTGACCGTGTAGAGGCGTCTTCACAGTGGGCTGATCTCAGCCGTCTGTTTAAACTAAGGAGACCTCTTTTGCAGTCGACACATGGCGTTCATCCGGGTTCTTCCCTTAGATCCAACGGTCACGAGCGTCCTTGTCATGACTATAAGAAGGCGAGGCTTTCACTGTTCCATCTTTTTCGGCAATTTCTCCTTGCTTTCCTGAAAACGTCTCCGTGAATCGCTCAACTTAGTGTTGCCGGATTTCAACCGCGGTTTTTTTCTTTTTCTTTTGCTGCGGACATAAGGATCGGGCAAAACCGTACTGTACAACCTCCGGCTTTCCGAGAAGAACAAGTAAGTTCTCTGAACGACCTCTGTTTTTTTTTTTTGTGAATCTCGGCTGTGTTTTTTGTGTGTTGCTTAGGGAACGACTTTGGATTTGGCTTTAGGGTATTTTTAGAACCCATTTGTTTCAGAAAACCTGAGTAGTTTTTTAGTTATAGACTGACTTCCCCTTACTTTTTTTTTCTGTTTCTGGGTGTCAGGGATGTCTGACAGCAGTTCCTCCCCTGAAAAGCCTGCTAAAACCTCAAATCCCCATGCTGAGGAGCTCTCCTCGGGCTCGGGGGAACCTAGTGTAGAAGACCTTGAAACTACCCCTACCCTTATGAGATCGAACAATATTCCTATCATCAGAGGGTTCCTCGGAAGGACCCAGAGGCCGGTGAACTCGGCTCGTCGGCTCTGGATATGAACCGTCCCTCCAAAATAACTGAGGACGACCTCGCCCTTCTTCGACTGCGATATAACATTCCTATAGATATTGCCCTTGAAGTTCCTGGCTTGATGGATCGCGCCAGTCAACCTGATGAGGGCTCGATGGCGCTTCTTCCTGCTTTTTTCGAGTGTGGGTTGCGGCTGCCGGTTCAGCCTTACTTTGCTTGGATGCTGGCCGAGATGGAGATTTCTCCTTGTCAATTGAGTCTGAACAGTTGGAGGATTTTGGACGGGTTGTATGTAGCTTGGCATCGAGCAGACTCGGCGAGCCTTCTCTCGAAGAGGTGAAGAGGTTATACCGGTTGAAGGCCAATCCTAGGTCGTACCACGGATGGTATTACCTTTCAGCTTATGACAGCTCGTCAAATGTCGTCAAGAAACTCCCTGACTCCAGTAAGAATTTTAAAGACTTCTGGTTCTGGGCCACTGGGGATTGGGGACGGGTCCTGAGATCGTTTGAGGAGGACGTCTCGGTTCCGGACATCTTCAGGGCGGGAGGTTAGGAGATCAACTTTTAGCTTTCCTTAGTTTTTTTTTTGTTTGGGTTCTTACCCCTTCTTTTCTGTTCCCCCTAGCCTGTTGGAGGGATGCTCCCAAGGTTCCCATCGGGTCCGGCAACAGGTAGTCTGGGCTCGTCGGTATGCTGCCCACTGGAGGGAGTTGGTTAATGATGCGGTATTTGTTGAGTCGGGCCTTACCCGGGCTATCTCTTCGGAGGTCGCAGGTCGGATAGGTAGATGTCTGCTGGCTGTTTAGTTTGACTTCCCTGTTTGTTTATCGTGTGTTTGATGTCTTTGTTATATGCTCGGGTCCTGATTTCCTTTTCCCCCCTTTTTTGTAGGTATGTCAAAGAGGCCTAAGTTTCTTGAGAAGTTGGCTGGTACTATGAAGAAGGCGGTCATGCCGAAACTGGAACTTCCCGGGCACAGTCTGAACCTGCTGAGGCTGGGAGGGTGTCTCAGGGGAGAGTTCAACCATCTGCTCGGGGTCCGTCTTCTCATGGTGTGCAGTCATCGGATCTGTTCGTCTCGTCAGTCCGCCGAAGCCTTTTAGGAAAAGGAGGCGTCAATTTGGGGCCGATGAGGCTGAGTTGGAGGGGGAGGAGCATGTGCAGGGCAAGAAGAAAGATGCTCGTCGAGGGAAAAAATCTTCTGAGGGCTCCACTAAGAAGCGGAAAGGTTCAGTGATCCTCGGGGTGAATGACTTGGGGAAGGCATCCGGGAGGCTACTTCCCATTTAGTGTCGGCTTTCAATGAATTGGCCGAGGTGATTCCCCCGGGGGAGGTTTCGAGATATGAGGATATCTCTCCGGAAGGTGTGGTGACCGAGATGAGCTCTCAAATGGCAAGTGTAGTTTTATTCTTCTTTTTTTTTTTTTCTGATTTCGGTTCTCGGTCTTCTTCATCTCATATCTTGACTTTCTTTGTTCGTGCAGGCTACTTACCTCATGGCGAAGAATAAGGACCTCCTTCTGAGTCTATTGTCCGAGGGTGGTCAGGCTCTTCAGAATCGCCTTACAGAAGTGGAGGCTAAACTGGCTGATCGGGAGGAGGTGATAAAGAACCTTGAGTCGACTGCTATTGAGAACTTCAAAACAAACAAAGATCTCAAGGCTGCTGCCGGGTTGGAGCGAAAACTTACCGACACTGTCCGGGAGGATTTGAAGGCCGCCCAATCTGAGATTGGCGTTTTGAAGGCGAAGGTAGCCAGTGTTGAAACCAAATTGAAGGCCAACGATGAGCAAATGGCACAGGTTCGGGATGATCTTGAGAGGAAAGAGGTCGAGCTTGAGGAGAGAGAGGCCGATCTTGAGACCGAGAAGGAGGCTATTCGCCTTGAGGGGGTTGGTGACTGTGCTGAATTGATACCGATGGTGCTGCCAAGTCTGAATATGGAACCTATTTATGCGGCAATCAGCTTTTTTAAGGGGGATATTTCCGAGGAGGAGTTCCGGAAGTGGCTCCCTCCCCCTACCGAGGAGGTGATGGATCCCGACCCTATTTCGGTCGTTCCGGCCTCCGGGGCTTCCCAAGAAGGGGGGTCTGATGTTCCTGCCCTCGGTGAGGACTGCCTTGAGATCCCTCCTGCCATCCCTGAGGCAGAGGTCTCCCATGCTGCCGAGGTTGAAGCCGTAGTTCCTCCTCCCGAGTTCGAGCTGATCCTCCCGCCGTCTGAGTCGGTTGAGGAAGAAATTCATGCCCCTGTGCGGGTTGAATGAGAAAGGGTAACCCGACCGGGGCCCTGTGTACACTTAAACTTTTTGTAATAACAATTCAAACTGAATTTTGACATATATATATATTCATGTGTCTTTTTTATCTCTTTCTCCTTTTTCTTTATGTTTCCTGTTATCCGATCAATTTGAGACCCTTTAGAGGTCAGCATGAGCCGGAGGGGTATAACCCGACCCCGAGCTGAGTGACAGACTCGGGTTCTGGGGGAATGTTACCTCCCCAAACCAAAGGAGCTGTCTCGGTGGGACGTAACCCGACCCTGAGCTGAGTGAAAGACGGGTTCTGGGGGAATGTTACCTCCCCAAACCAAATGAGTTGTCTCGGTGGGACGTAACCCGATCCCGAGCTGAGTGAGAGACTTGGGTTCTGGGGGAATGTTACCTTCCCAAACCAAAGGAGTTGTCTCGGTGGGACGTAACCCGACCCCGAGCTGAGTGAGAGACTTGGGTTCTGGGGGAATGTTACCTCCCCAAACCAAAAGAGTTGTCTCGGTGGGACGTAACCCGACCCCGAGCTGAATAACCAAGTGTCCTCGGCGAAACGAAATCCAGCCCCGAGCCGACTAACAAGTGGCCTCGGCGGAACGAAATCCAGCCCCGAGCCGACTAACCCCTGGGGTTTATTCAGAAGGGAAGTAAATCAACCTTTGAAACCCTACCGAATCTGGCATGGGCGTCTCTCTGCCAGACCGGCGAAAAACAAAAACAAGATTCTGGAAAATAAAATTAAAAGGTGGGGGTGACTTAGCACCTATCCCAAAAACGTTTTTGCAAGCATAAACAACAACATGGATGCCTCAAAACAGCGTCCTACCTGAGGTCTCAAAAACACAATTCTGAATCTTTCAATTCAGTGTCCCGGCGAACCAGGATTCGGATCAGAAGAGCGTTTGAATGGTAAGGGCACATCCTCTACACGTCGGTTCACTGGGGAGCCTGTGTATTGTATGAGGGCTCCTCCTTACCACGCTGGAGCAGGCACACGCCACAGGGGCATAACGCATCCCCGTGCTGTGTCTCTCGCGGATCCGGATGATGAATGGATCAAAGAGTGTCCGGGATACCAAGGGCATATTCCTCCTTAGGCCCGGTAACACTGGAGCTAGCAATCGTCACGGGGGCATCATTATCCCCCGTGCTATGCTTTCCCACGGATCCATTACATCGGGTAGGTGAGGATCAATGGAGTATTCGACACATTAAGGGCATGTTCCTCCTCATGTTCGGTAACACTTGAGTAGGCAATCGCCACATGGGTATCATCATTCCCCGTGCTATGCTTCTCACGGATCCTATGCATCGAGTATGTCCCTGAATATTTCCGAGGACCTCGAGCTAAGAGAGATACTTGGTTCTGGGGGAATATCCCGTCCCCAGACCGATGAGCATGACTCGGTGGGACATAACCCGACCCCGAGCTGAAAGAGGTACTTGGCTCTGGGGGAATGTCCCGTCCCCAGACCAATGATCATGACTCGGTGGGACGTAACCCGACCCCGAGCTGAAAGAGGTACTTGGCTCTGGGGGAATGTCCCGTCCCCAGACCAATGAGCATGACTCGGTGGGACGTAACCTGACCCCGAGCTGAAAGAGGTACTTGGCTCTGGGGGAATGTCCCGTCCCCAAACCAATGAGCATGACTCGGTGGGACGTAATCCGATCCCGAACCGAATAACTGAGTGGCCTTGGCGGAACAAAGTCCATCCCCGAGCCGATCAGGTCTTAGTGCTTGGTCGTTTCTTTTTGTATTAGGCGCTGAGTTTGTCCCCGATTTTTTTTTTTTTTTTAGTAAGTCTTTCTATTTATGTTTTAAGAAAGTGGACGAGAACCTTTTTTTTAGAAGAGAAAGTTTTTTTTATTCATGTTTCGGGGACAAACTGCCCTTTTTTTCTTAGTTGATTTGGCGGCCACGTGCTCTTTGTCTGGCTGTCATGACCTCGTGATCAATGTATTTGTTCAGATACCCGTTTCGTGCTAGATCTTCCATCTGTTCTCGCAGATCTTTACATCCGTCTGTTGCGTGTCCTCTGGAGTTGTGGTGTACGCAATAAGCCTTTTGGTTCCTTTTGTCCGGGGGAAATCTTCTTTGGTCGGGTTCTACTAAGAGGCCTTTCCCCTGGATCTCCATGACAATTTGTCCCAGTGGTTTCTTTAGGGGAATGTACGCATCTTCCCCGACCACATGGTTTACTTGGGTCGGCGCCCTTCTTTCTTGGTTATCTCGGTGCAGTGGTTTGAACTCCTTATGCTTCGGAGGTGGTCTTCTGGATTCTCTTTCTACATGGCAGGGGGCGCCCTCTCCCGTGGTCCTTTCTCTGATGGTGTTCCCTTTTCGGGATACTTTCTCTTCTTTCTCTAACAAAACGAATTTTCGGGCCACCTCCAGGGCGGTTGCGTAGTCCGGGGTGTCTTGGATCCTTAGGTGGGTCCATAGCCTCCCGACTTTCAAGGCTCCCTTCAAGCTTTCCAGGGCCTCGGGGGATTCATACCCTCCGACTTCGAGTACCATATTGTGGTATCTTTCAATGAATATCTTCAAAGGTTCATCGTCCCCTTGTTTCATAAGCCTTAGTTCTCCAATTGTCTTTCTGGGGACACAAGCCCCCTTGAAGTGTCGTATGAATGACTTTCTGAGTTGTGCGAAGCTGCTGATGCTCATTGGGGCTAGGCTTCTATACCATAGAATGGCCGGTCCGGCCAGAGTTAAGGGGAACACTTTGCAGATGGCGTCCTCTGTTACCCTCTGTACCTCCATTAGTAGGACGAAACTTTCAATGTGGGTTTTGGGATCGGTATGGCCCTTGTATGGTGTCATGGTCGGCATGCTGAATCTTTTTGGGAATTTCTCTGACTTTATTTCTTCTGTGAGGGGGGACTCACCTTTTCCGTCCTGGACATCCCTTCTGTTTGCATTGGGGTATACTCCCCATTTGACCAGCTCCTCCCGTAACCAAGATTTCATGTTGCTGTCTTTGGTTCCATGCCGCCCCCTGTGGTTTCTTTTCTTTCTGCTATATCGGGAATGGTGCTTCTCGGGGTCGGTATCTTCTCGTACTTTTTCATTACATTCTTTTCCTCTTCTCCGGGTGTTGTGAGGGCTATCGTAGGAGGAGTCTGGTGACGATTTGTCATCTTCTCCCTCCCATGTGTCCTCGGTATGGGAATCTCTCTGCACTACCACGGATCTCACCCTGTAGGGTTCCCTCCTCCGGGGTCTGTCGTCTTCACTTGTATCGACAATTCTTTTTCCTTCTGCTATGTCGTTCCTTCGTCGGCTAGTCCCGGCCTCGAATTTTCCATTGTGTGCTCCTTCTATCCTTTCCAACCGGTCTACTATGGTTTTTAGCAGAGTTTGGCTTTCCTCCCTTTCTTTCCTAAGGTTCTCCTCAATCTTTTCCATCCAATCTGCAGCCGAGCTCCCTGATGGTTGGTGGTTTCCGTCTTCCGCCATTGTCTCACTACGCGAGTTGCTTTTTGTTGAGTTCCCCACAGACGGCGCCAACTGTTGACGGCAGATTTTGGTCTCGGGGCAATACGGTAATATCACCTCCGAGGTAATCCTCCTTCAATAGTGAATTTGTTTGGTTATGGGGGACCAAAAGCAAACTTAGCAGAAGACAGATAAACACACCAATCAACAAGGAGATTTAACGTGGTTCGGTGGATTTGGATCCGACCTACGTCCACGGACAAAAACAGGATGGTGCTCTTTATTACTCCAACACGCTTCTCGGGTCTCTTCTTTGTTTTTACAAATCAGAGCTTGATGATTCTGATCCCTAATTTTTTGATGCCCTTTACACATACTCTGCCCTTCTATTTATAATAGTAAAGAAATCAGACTCCTATTTGCATAAGAAATCCTAGTTGAATTTAGCCTTCTCTCCTTGCAAGGATTCCTAGTCTGATATTCCCTTCTCTTTTCTTATTCCTTTTCGGATTCTGACTTCATTTCCTTGTGAGAGTAGGATAATTTGCTCATCTTATCTGCAAGAATATGGTGTCATTATCTTCGAGCATATCTCGCCATATGGTCGGTCTTCATGAGGTCGGTCATGGTGGTCCTTTATGCTGAGAATGTTGCTATCGACCTGATAGTGCCCGGCTATCTGAACCCAAGTGGTCGGTTTCCGGTCATAAAGTGCTCGGTCTATATCTGTTGTGGTCGGTTTGGAACCGTAGGGTGCTTGTTCTTTTATTGCAAAGTGGTCGGGTTGGATTTACTGATCTCAACCAAGCAGGGAATTACCCTTCTGTCCTCGTCGTGCTGTTTTGAATATCATAATGCCTGAAAACACCATCAACAAAACTTTAAATTTAGTATAACTTTCTCTGTATCTAGAATTCATTTCCAATCAAGATTTCATTCCCAATAATTTTTATTCTTAATTTTTATTAACATCCTCCTAAATTTTAATTGTCTATCTTATTTTTGGAGAATTCGTAGTTTTTATAATTGCGTGATTAGAAGTCTATCATTAAGTTGAGGATTCATTCCTTTGACATTTTTGAGTAACATCATTTTTGGAGCCAACAAATGGTTATCAATTTATCGTTGATTTATCTTTTCTTTTAAAAAAATTTGGAAATTTTGGCGAGATATGTTAGGACGGACGTGTTGATTTCAACAGGCAAAATAATAAATTATTATAATAACAGTGACCTAAATGCACATCTGTCGGACAAAACAACACATCCCAATTTCGGTATATTGTTCATTTCTGTTTATTACTATCGATGATGTGGCAAGGATTTGTTTTTCTTCTTATTATATTTATTATTGTAATGGAGTCTTCTAAGGTACTGTCCTTTAGCACTCATCAATGGCTTCTTTCACCCCTTGTTGAGTACAAATTATAAAGTATGTCTATGTTACAATCACCTTTCAAAAAAATGAAGTACGTTATTAATCTGATAAGTTGATGAAGTAGAGGAAGTCAATTATTATGGGTCAGTTTAAAAAGTATTATTTGAATATATTATTAAGAGATTTTAAATAATTTTAATATTAAACATATATTTTTAACAATTTTAAGCAATTCCAAGCACATTATTATAAACATAGTTTTCCAGAACAAACACTTGAGGATATTTATTAAAAAAATAAATGAACAGTACAATTTATAATCACATAAGAAAGATTAAATAATAATCTCACAAGTCATAGACTTGCTTCCCAGTGAACTTAACCTCAATGGGACTAACATTTTTCCCAATTGATCTGTAATTCTGACCCAGTCCTTGGCGACCAGGATTCACTTTCTCTGGATAAACTCCATCCTTAGGGTGAAGATATTGCACCTCACCATTGGGAAAGACTCTGTAGAATTGGTACTTTGATCTCAATCAAGTACCAAGAGCCAAGCACTGTTCTTTCCTGGCCAACTTAAGCAAGTTAGGCCCTTCCCTCATTATGGCAGCTCCACCTGTGGCTGTGGGCATCTCAAAGAATTTGTTCTTTTGGTGAATCCCATGTGATCACATAGAATTCTTCTACTTGGGCTTTTCTAAGCAACCCTCCTGTGCTTCCTCCTAAGATTGGTGATGGGGTGTTTGGGTCTAGCTCCGGTGGGGTAAAGCCTACCGGAGCTTCCTTTGTGGGTGCTTCTGTTTTTTCTTCAGCAGCTGCGGCTCTGATGATGGTTCTTTGAGTCATGGTGGAGAAGTTCAGGAGTTTGGGAGTGGTGAATGAAAAGGATGAGGTTGGTTTCCATGGTATCCAAGGAAGCTTGCTTGTTTTTTTGGGTGGCAACAGTGGAGGTGAAGAGGCCTGCTTGGGTCGCCATTGGAGTTTCCAAAAAGATGTTTGTTTAGTTGCAATTCTGTTTATCAATAAGAATGCTTGTGATTTTGGACAGAAGTTGTGTGAAGAAATGAGTGGGATTTTAGATGGGTGGTGGCGTTTGTGTTTGGAGATTTGGATAAGATGATAACTGCTTTAGACCAACAGGATGCTTGATTTTCAATAGGCTTAAAGCTCTTGTAAACTATGTAATTCAAATAATTCAAATGATGTAATTCACATGCATGAACAAAGATGGACAAAGAGCTCAATGAAGAACTCAAAAAGAAAGGTGGCATCTTGATATCAGTTGCTTTCTTCACACACAATAAATAAGATAAAAAAAAAAAAAACAAAAAGGTCATCCAGTGATGATGAGTACATCTGTGTAATGCCATTTTTTTGTTACTACAATTTTCACTGCCACAGAATCAATATTAGAAAGGTAAAAATCATCATACATATCAAATACTTGCATTGACAAGATATTGGGAAGAGTATTAAACAAAAGATGACTAGGTCTCCTTTGATGCAGGCATTAATCGTAGCCTTTCCTCAGAGGAATTATTACCACCAGAAAACCTCTCTTCTGCTAGTAGAGACTGTAAGTCGCTGCCATTTGCCAGGCTGTTGAATTCAACTGCTTTAGATGGCATTGTTGGATAGCGTCGTTGGCAAAATGTCATCAATCTCTTAACTGATTGCAGGTACTTGCGCGTCGTCTCGTCATTCATAATATGGGCCACACTGTTGGTGTAAATCTTCTCACGAGCTGAACGTTCATGGATACCAACCATAGTGACACCGATAGGCCAAGGTGCATTACCAATGGCCATTCTAATATAATGGTCCATTGCAGCTAAGTAGTCTCGCTTCATGCAGCAGTCAACCATCAACATCAATGCTTGACGAATGTCATCTGGAAGAACCTGTGAATAACATTAAATGCACTGCCATTCAGCATATAAATCAAAATTCTATATATATGTAGTAACACAACATATATCAGCACATTAAGCAGAACTTGATAAAGCCAAAGTGATCAATGTATGCACCATGAAGCCTAATGCCATGGTCCAACATAACAATCAATATCTATGTTCTTTGTATTGTCAGTAATGGGAGATGATTCACCAAGCCAAGGTACTTGCGTCTTCAGAAGACAAATTAAAAAAATGATAAATAATTGAATAGTAGTTGGTATGTGAAGTGTTGATGTCAAGGACTTGGATAAAAGATTTGTGGCCTTGACTGCTTCTGGCTTAAGAGGTTTACATAAGCAGTACCTTTCAGGTTAATGTCGCAATAAGCATCTCCTTCATTCCAAGGGGGAGATCTGAAAGCCATCTCAGTGAACAATGATAAACACCATGCTCTAATATAGCGAAAGCAAGAACCTCTTTCAACCACATGGATTTGAAGTTCGATGAACTAAACAATACAAAAGGAACCAATACTATAAAGGGGGAAAGTGTAAGCATGCAGAAAACTATGACTTAAAATACTAAAACATTCGAGCAACGTTCATAAGTATCTGGGAACCCAATGACTTACAGCTTGTCCTATCATAAAATAGAATTTGGATATTCTATGTCCATCATTATTCCTCTCGAATTATGATTTATTTCCACAAAATTATTCAAAGAAACTAGAGATAAGAATACGACACAACTTGTAAATTCCCAACTCAGTATTGATATTAACCTTGCCAGATTAATTAAGATATGAGTCGTGACAAGTCATGCCCTAAAAAGTTTTAAATGACACTCATATTCAACTTGATACCCTGCTTAACTCACTCGGTTCCCAAAGCAATCCTATTATTTCTATTGAAACAACAAATATAATCTACTGTACAAACAAGTTCTAGGATGCTATATAAGAAGTAGACTTATAACAAATACAAAGCAATATGAACATGGAATGTAAGATTGGTACCTTCTTTCGGCAGAACTTGAAAAGTGGATTCAAGTACCTCGCACACTGCTTAAAAGTAGCCACCATAGACTTCCCTTTCGCCGTCCTTTTATCAGATTCAGGCATCTCATTCAACTCCTGGTGCCATTCATTCAACAACCTCTTAAAAAACACCAAAATCTTATCCTCATCACACAATTCATCAAAATTGGCCTTCATCCTCTTCAAATCCTTATCCATATCAACCCCACTGGATCCACAATCAGCACTCAACTCATCATCTCCACCGCCACCTTCTCCATCCTCTCCGCCACCCTCTTCACGATCCTTCCTCTTCCCCTTGCTCGAAATCCCAGTCTTCTGCCGCTTCCTCAACTCTGCGATATCGCGTAGAAAATCATTAGTTTGACCTTCGGTCATATCACTATCCACCTCGAAGAGTCCGGCCTTTAAGACGTATTTCAACCGGCCGAGACGAGCGTCATCGTCCTCGCCGAAGAGAGTGATCGGTTGTTTGAGCAATCGCAGCCGCCTGATGACTTCTTGCTTTGAGAGGTTCAAATTGTCGATGTTCTGCTCGTTGGTTAGGGGTTTGGACGCGGCGGCGGAGGAGCTGGCGGCGGTGGTCGCTTTGGTCGTGGCGGTGGATGATGCGGAGTTCGAGTTGGCGGAGGAAGTGCCGGTGGAGTTGTTTTGGCGGAGGAGTTTTGCTTCCTGTTCTCGTTTTTCTTGTTCGCGTAGCTTTTGGATTTGTTTCTGCTCGATTTCAGAGCGCTTGAAGACACGTCTGCCTCCAGTTTCTTCGGCTAGAGCCTGCCGTTTCTTGAGCAGTTCTTGTTTGAGAAGATCCATTTTTTTTAGGGTTCGATTCTGTTCTGCGAGTGAGATCGATTTTGCAATTTACAGAGAAAGCGGTTTGTATTTTGTCGTTCGGGTTATGGGTTAGGTATATTATATATATACAATATTGATCCAAGTCGGGTGGGTTAGTGGATTTGGTTACCATGACACGCGCCAGTAGGGGTATACATTTATATGGTTTGATAACGGTTCAAAATCGTAAAGCCGAACCACAACTGAACCGTAGACTAACAGTTCGGTCCACGGTTCGATTGCGGTTTTGGCCAAATCCAAACCACAACCGAATCTTAACTGGTTGAACCGCACGTAGCTATTCGGATTAAGGTTTGATCGGTTGCGGTTCAGCCAAAACCGAACCTTAAACCGGCCGAATCGTGCGGTTCGGTTTAAGGTTTGAAACCGATTTTTTTTAAAAAATAAAATAAATTGTTATAAAAATATTAACAAATTAAAGATTTACTAAAGAGTAAATAAATTATTTTAAATTATTATGAAAATAATAAAAAAATTTAAAGATTTACTAAAGACATTGATAATTTATTTATTATTTTGAAAAAAAAAAGAGTTTACACTTATATAAGTTGCCTACGTATCTTATTTGGGGCGTAGAGGAATCACAGCTCACGTAGTTCTGTTACATTTTATTTTTAATAATTTACCCCATTAACATTTTATTCAAAGTCATCCAGGGAAGACAGTCTGGTTCGTGAGCCTTCGGTTCCAGTTGTGTCTGTGTTATCACACAAATCTTCAAAAATTTCCGGTTGATTTTCTTGTTCACTACGTTCCGTCATACACCAATTCGTCAATACAGTTTGAGCTTCTAACGTCTCCGGTTTCAACATTGATCTTCTATCATCAAGAATATTACCTCTCATACTAAATGATTGTTCTACAGATACAGTTGAGACCGATGTCGCTAATACCTTCCTTGCAATCACAGCCAAGTTTGGAAACAATCCTTGATGTTTTTACCACTAATTAAGGATAAGAAATTTTCATCTACAAAAGAACTTTGGGGAAACTCGAAATTTATCGTTAGATATGCATTAATTTCTGAATTATGAGTGGTGGTATTGATGGACTTTGATTTTTTACTTTGTTGTATTAACCAACTTCTACCAACAGGAAGCTTAGATAGTTCAGTTGGTGCATTCATGGATTGTGTAGTATCAGTTATTTGAATATTATATCTACTTACATAATCATTATATAAATCAAGTAAAGTTCTCCTAACATTATCAATAATTAAAGAAACAATCACAGTTTTTTCACCTAATAAAACATAATAATTTTGTAAAACATTTTCCATATCTTCAATTTTCAACCTCGGATCCAAAACAAAAGCAACAAGATAAAGTAATGATATGTCTCTATAATAATTAAGTCATTTTATCCTCATTGATACAACACATTTTTTAATTATATTGAATAATCATCAACAACATTGTTAGGATCATCAAATTCATTGTTACGATCATCAAAAACATTGTTAGAATCATCAAAAACATCATCAGATTCGTTGTTATTATTATTAGGTTCGACTATTACCCCAACAATGTCAAGACTTACAAGGAGAAAAATATTTGAAGTTGGATAATAAACACCACTTAAAAAATTCGTAACATCATTAAAAACTTTTAAAATATCTAAAATTTTGAATAAACTTCCCAATGACTGAGATATAAAACTAAATCATATTGATATTGAGCAACAAATGAACATAATAAATCTTTATATTCAAAACTTTCATTTAGTAAAAAATTAGTAGAATTCCATCGAGTTGGAACATCACGACCAATTGTTTTTGACCTAACACCATTTTGCTTATAAAAAGTACACAATTCTCTTCTGATTTTAGAATACGACCAAATTAAATTAATTGATTTTTTAATAGGTGCAATATGAGAGTTTAAAATATGACATACACATCAAACATGAAAAAATTTACCTCATAAATTTGGTTGGCAAATAGCTTTAAGTTCATTAATTGATGCAATATTAGCCGATGTATTATCAAATCCAATAGTTAAATTTTTTTCACTAATCTATATTGCTATAAAATATTACCAATCATTACATAAATATTATGTGCATTATCAAAAATCTGAAATGCAATAATTCTTTTTTGAATAAACCACGTGTACGGGCTAAATTTGGGCCCAAGGGTAGAATCGATATTTCACCTCGGGACCAACCACAAAACCCGAAACCCATTATAAGTCCAGCCCGAGAACCAATATCAGACTAAGAGGCATCACGGGCCCAAGCCCATTGTCATCAAGAGGGCCAACTGTAGGCAGTGCATTTTTGCATATAAGTCTCGATGATGAGTCTCACATGGAGACACTACCTCTTTAAATTGTGGAAGTCACGGGAAACGGACGTCGGAAGGGAAGAGTCAGACATTGACATATTTTTTGGTTCTAATTCGCTTGTTTAGCTTCGGGTTTGCTTGTTAGACCTTTGTTTTAAAACACATCTTTAGCCCAAACCCCCGCAAGTCACACACCAAGCCCACACATCACCAAACCACACACCAAGCCCACGCCCAAGAGACCAAGCCCCGCGCCCAAGCCCATTAAATCACATCAAAAAATAATTAAAAATATTTAAAACACATGTCACAAATTAAATTAAATTAAATCCAATTAAATTAAATTAGATTAAATCTCATTCCAAAATTAAATAAATCATCTTCCTAATTACCAAGATCTAAATTCAATTAAATAATTCACTCACCAAATTTAAAGATATTCCCCACCAAAATTACATAATTTATTTCCCTTTTAAAATTAATTAAAATACACACATATTTAATTGATTTGTTTCATTTTCAAAACCCAAGGAAAACCCTAACCTTTGCCTATAAAAAGAGGCACAAACTCAACCCTTGCCTAGGATCTCCCTCTCTACCCTCTCATCAACCCACGAAACCACAAGAAACTAAGCACTAAAATCACACTTCAACAGCCCCACGCACATATCAAATAACACCCCTCACACCTGCACCCTCCACTCACATTGCCTCACGCATCAAGAAACCCTACAGCCCTCTCCACACTCATTAACAAAACCAAAACCCATAACCCTTCACAGCCACGCCGTAACCCCTCTCTACCACATTCTCTCTCGGCAGCCAATAACCTCTCTCTCGGCCATCATCCATCATCGCCCATCTTCGGCACTCACAAATAAACTGCCCATTGACCACAAATTCAATTCACGCACACTCATTCACGCCAAATAAACGCCCCTCACTAGCCCTCTCATTCTCCATGCAACCGACAACAAACAAACAAAAATCATAAACAAACCAACCCCATGCACCATGCAGCCCTCAGATTCACGTGAAACAGCCCCTCACAAACACTTCAACAGCCAGCAGCCCACGTGAACCAAAACACCACCACAACGCACACACACGTCACTTACCAAGACACACACACGCCCCTCACGAAACATCACACACTCAACGCACCTGGCAGACCACGCACTGCCCACTCACGCCACATTCCCCTTTGCCCCTTTGACCCCACACCGATTCATACATATAAACCACGCACTCCACACACTGATTAGGACCCTCACACACTGCCACGAACATACACAGACTGCCTTGAAAACAGCCCCCCAAACTGCCGACAAACAGCCCAAAACAGTGACCCTCAAATCCCCCTTAAAAACGCAAAAAAATAGTCTCTTATTTACCGTAAAACAGTGAACAGAAAATATAGCCAAAACAACAGCAAAACAGAGTGAAAACAGCAGCCCAAACAGCGAAACAGCGAAGGAAAACGTTGAACCAGTGATCCGGAAGAGTTGCGGTGTTGGGTTTCTAATTAGTCCCAAGATCGATTTCAAGCAAAAAACATGTGCGAATACAACAAAGAAGCATGGTAGAATCATACTCACATTGAACGGCTTTTGCGATGCGAGGAACAACAAAATCAAGCTCCTTGAACTCTCGGTTTTTTGCTCCTTGTTGTGCTCCAAATATTCGGTCATCACCTTCATGGATGCTCCAAGCTCCAAGCTTCATTTGGTGGTTCCATGCTCAGAAGTTGGTTTCCCTATCACCTTGGATGACCCTTTTTGTGCTAGCAATGGAAAGATTTGCCACAAATCTTCCTTGTTCTTCTTGTTATTTTCCGCCTTGCCAAGAAATGGAGAAGAAAATGGCTTCAAAGCCGAGAGAGGAGAGGAAGGAAAAATGGGTTTCCAAAACCATTTGTTAGGGAGAGAGAAGATGGAAGAGAAAAAGTGTAATATGTATTTGGTTTATTTGATTTCCAAAAACAAATACCAAAAATAATTTCCAATTTTCCAAAAGTCAAAGGCATTAAAGCCATCCAACTACCACCATCAATCACAAGTGACAAGTTGCACATCACTCAAAGTGACTAGACATCACATCAATCAATTGACTAGTGATTTGACGATTGATGTGACTTGTGGGTCGCACTTGAATTCGAAATGCGAGTGCGCCCGTAAACACTCCCCGGCTCGGGTTCGCTAATTCTGAATTAACAAATTTTTTTCGTTGCGACGTAATTAAATAATTATGCCTAGCAAAATTACTATTCACGTCGCTAACAAATTAATTCTAAATTAACTCGTTTGCCCGAATTAAAATCCAATTTTAATTCCGCGTCGAAATCCAATTTCGTATAATATATCGAATATATTATTTTATCGATTAATTCCAAATTAATCGTTCTCTCTCTTTAAATAATATTTTATCCCAGATAAAATATCTCCGTAATTAATCCTAGATTAATTTTCTCTCTCTACTAATTAATCCCAGATTAATAAAGTGCGAGTCATACGTCATCGGTGAATCTTCAGGAAGCGACCCATGAGATCCCCGGATATGTTGGCAGTAAATCCGGTCGTCGGACTATCTGAACACGTACGTACCTAGTACTACGTTTATACCAATTTACAAGACATGGTTGGCTTCTAGCAAAGCACCGTACCTACCCAATTCTCCAGAAATATTCTTACTGGAATATGTGATCTATATCAGGCGTAGTATACGTAGTATTGCGTATTACGATCCAACATCGGATGTCACGTGCAAGGCCTGGGGCGGGAATTGTGTCTGCCTCGTACGAAGCACATATCGGATCTCAGGTAACTAGTCTCTATAATCGGATAAACATGACCTAGTCATAATATCCCGATAGCTGCAGCATAAAAGAGAACCAGTTCTGTATCCTACATGATCATCATCTCCATTATGACTGGAGTGATACTTCCGTCTTGACATCACACCCAATACACTACGATTCTCAATATACCCAGAAGAGGCATACACAGAACCTGTTAAAGCCCTGAATGACCAAAACCAAAGTATATTTATTTTCGTAAGTATTAGCGGTGCAAGTCTCATGTTAAGACCAAATACACATACCCTGATTCGGACTTCCATAGACACATAGTCACCTACCAATGGAATTCCGAGGGGTCTATCCAGAGCGAAGTTGTTTCCGTACCATCGGTAAACACAACCTCATATTACACTTGCATGAGTATCATATACTAAAATATATGAGAACTATGCCGTTATGCTCCCACAACGCGCACAAGTGTAATACTAGTCTTTTACGCATTATCGATGTCCAATCTCGATAATACTCTGACTAGGGATATTTAATGATTAAACCTTCGTGGATTGATACTGTCTCATATCATCTCAATCCGGAACTAATCATATGGACCTTCTATCATTTATACATCTTGGTAATCTAATTACAAATGATAAAATAGCAATTTCCTTTGTCACATAGTTAATTTGTACAACAACACCATGATCTGTACAAATAATGATGCTATGGGCCATAATTGTCCAAAAAATCCCCACTTGGCCTATAGCCAATCACTCAAGTGTCCTACACCCGAACTATGTACGGTTCGCTCAAACTTCTGCTGAGAAAAAGGCTTTCGTCAGCGGATTTGCATGATTATCATCTGATGCGATTTATTCGATCATCACATCGCCACGATGTATGATCCGAACGAATCATATAAATATTTGAAGTATATATCTGGATCATTGATGAGACCATTAATTCTTTAACCTGCGCTGTAGCCTAGCTCAGCTGCTAACAGAACTACTCATAATCTGATTAGGATTATTATCAATCTAAAAGGCTTCTATTGCTGCCTCAGCTGCATCAATATTTCGCTTTTGTTGTTTATTCGGTAACAGTGTCTTGCATGAAAGATTTCTAGCTCACTGTTCCGTTATTCAAACTGTATAGTACCGTTGTTACGACTTATAGTCGTTTATATACCAGCTAGGAAACTTGCAACAGTGAACCTAGTCACTTCAAGTTCTCATTCTCCATAGTTTAAGACATCATCCTTAGTTCATTTAAGAAAATAAAGGATGTTCTTAACATCAATCCAGTCACTATCACTTAGATTGGCCCGATTGTGACTCCATATGCTCAAAGCATATGAGACACCAGATCGCGTACATTTTTCAATGTACGATTTCTCGGAGAGTAACAAAAACTTTTAGATCTATCCCAGTAGATCTTTATTCCTAGAATAAAGGTTGTCTCTCCCAAGAATTCTATGGAGAATTTTTATGAAAGCCAAGCTTTCACCGATTATATTATGGGAATATCATTTCCAAGAAATGATATGTCATCATTACTTAAGACATTTACTGTCAGTGCGTTCCCACTAACCTCCTTATATACACAAAAATCATTTTCGTTTTAAATTAAATCATATACCATTATGATTACATCAAAACGATAATTCCAAGAATGCAATGCTTGTTTTAATCCATCCATGGATCGAATTAACTCGCAAACCTTGTTTGCTCGTTTTGGTACGACAAAACCGTCAGGATGTTATAAACATCCTTCAAAAGGTTTCCGTTTAAGGAAAGTGATTTTGACATTCAGCTGCCATATTTCATAAATGAAACATGCAGCATCAGCAAGCATTATCCAATGGATTTACCAATGGCAACATGTAAAATGTTTTGTTGTAATCGACACAATGTTGATAACGATACCTTTTTGCTACAAGCCTAGCTTTGCACGTTGGTATGTTGCCATCCATGTATGTCTTCCTTGAAGACTTATATAGTACTAATAGGCACAATGCCTTGCGGTACATCAACTAGTATCCAAAATTAGTTGGTATACATGTAATCCATTTCGGACATCATGACACTTTGCCATAATAGGGAGTCGATACCTTGTATCACTTCCTCATACATAGTCAGTTCGTATTCCTCAATAAGATTGACATCTTTATGAGGTGAGATCAGAAATCCATACCCCAGGTTGTTTTCTGACTCTCTCCGACTTACGCGGTTCTTGTGTATTCGAAGATTATTGGAATAGTTTCATCCTTGATGAACTATTTGTGTTCCATTAAGGAATCAGTGCCTGGAACAGTATTACTCCGATCTTCATCGAGTTTTACTTTCCTCCCACTTATCACTGCATATAGGTATTCCTCTTAGGAAAATCGCATGGCGAGCAACAATTACATTGTTCTCTAGTGAGTTGTATAAATACTATACTTTGGTTTCCCTATGATAACCTACAACTTAGGCACTTATCCGATTTGGGTTTTAGTTTGGTATCATCCAAACATATGCCCAGCATTCCCAAATCTTCAGGAATGAGAAAACCCAGTTTCTTTCCCTTTCATATCTAATATGAAGTCTGTCAAACAGATTTTTATGGAACCTTATTCAAAATAAGTTTTGCACTGTTTGTGCGTATCCTTTTGAAGGAAATGGTAGCTCAGAGCGACTCTTGATTAACCTTATCATGTCCAATAAAATTCGGTTTCTCGGTTCGGACACACCGTCAAATTGACGTGTTCCGGGAGGAGTCCTCATTGAAAGAATACTATACTCTTTCAAGTATTTGAGAAACTTATTGCTTGGAACCATTTCCCTCCTCTCCCTCTCTCGGCTTTTGAAGCATTTTTTTCTTCTCTATTTTCTTGGCAAGGCCGAATGATGCAAGAAGAACATGGAAGATTTGTGGCAAATCTTGCCAATGCTAGCACATGAAGGGTCATCCTAAGGTGATAGGGAACTAACTTGTGAGCATGGAATCTACACACAAAGCTTGGAGCTTGGAGATCCATCAATGGAGGTTGACCGAATTTTGGAGCACAAAATTGGAGCACAAAGCCGATAACCTTGGAGGGAAAAGTTTGAAGTTTTTTTTTGTGTTCGTCGCATCGCACAACCGATCAATGTAAGTATGATTCCGTCATTCTTCGTTGAGTATTCACATGTGTTTCATTGCTTGAATTGATCCTTGGGAACTAATAGAATCCCAACAATGGTATCTTGAGCCATTTTGAGCATGAAACTTGGTTAGGGTAAAATTTGGGCAAAATTTATTTGAGCATGTTTGAGTGAAATTGGTTGTTTGAGTATGCTTAAATTATGATAACATGGTGTTATGCATTGTCAATTTGATAAAAATCGAATTGGATAATTTTTCCCCAAATTGGTTGGCTTGGCCGAAAGTTGGACTGCCCTATGTCATGGTGATTTTTTATTCATTGGATGAGTTGAAATCATTTGGGTAATGTTGATTTAGGATTTAATTGGATTAAAACCGAATCGGACAAAGAAATCCCTAATTGCCGAGACTATAAGCATGTAAAATGATGTGATTTTATGATTCAAATGTGTTGGACATATGTTGATGATAATGAGCATAATTAATTGTGCAAATTTGTGTTTTGGAAATGTTGATTTGGGTAATTAATTATGGCATACACTTTAGTTAATTTAATTATGAAATTTGGAATTTTGAATTAAATTAATTGGGCTTATTTTGGAATTGGGCCTTAAAAGTTGTAATTGGGCTTAATGGGCTTGGTTGTACCAAATTAGGTTTAGGCTAAATTGGTTGGATCCAATTGGGCCCAAAACCACATCCATAAAGTCCAATTATGACTTAATGGACCTTTAATTTTAATTGGGTCTAATGGGCCAAAATTGGTTTCTTGGCAAATAAGGGTGATTCCTTAAATGGGCTTTGGTATTTGGGTTTGACCCATATTGACCAAAAGTCCATGCCTTAAGAAATTAATTAAAAGCCCATTGGACTTTAAATTAAATTAACATTGGATGTTAATCGGGCTTTGAGACCCGTAACGATTAGATTTAAAATCTAAGTCGTAAAGGTACTTTAAAAAGTGTAATATTTAATTTGGAATTAAATAAATGAATTAGTATTAAATACAAATTAAATAGGATTTAATGTTGTAGTTTAATTTAATTCAAGAATTCGTACTTTGAGTACTTATTCGCAAACGAGTTTGACTCGCGCAAAATCAAATCGTTGTTTGAACATTGGATGGTCATTAATATTCAGATTAATTAATTGGATTAGATTGATTGATAACATGCTTGTGTGAATACATGAATACGATGTATGAATAATGTATATTAGATGGATATTAGATGGGTGAGGGCAATTTTGGAAATTGTTGTAATAAATTTAGAATTTATTAATTGGACCTGCGTGTCCAGCCTAGTACCTATTGACTCTCTGTATTTCTCTTCTCATCTATTCCCCTCAATGTAAATGAGGTTTCTTTAGAAGTGTTATGTAATTGGGTAAAAGTAATACTTGTGCTAGCGGGAGAGAAGAAATGGAGAGATTTTTTTTCTAGGAACAATGTGTTTAAGTATCCATCCGCATATCATTATTATATTTATTTATACGCGTCTTATTATGTGTTTAGAATGCATGCTTAAGGGTGTATGATGATGAGACCTTAACAAAGATAATTAATTGGTTGCCAATTACGCGAAAAAAACCCTCACGACATATTAAGCGTTTTTCCTTCCATTGAGTGATTCTTACTCAAGATCCAAGACTGGCATGGTTTGTTGGCCAAAGTCAAGACCTTTTCCGTCGCGGATGTGTTTGAATCATGAAGGCTTTGTTCCATATCGGTGTCTTGTCCAAGTTGTGATTTGTTGGCCAAAGTCAAGATCACTTCTTGTCCATCGACATTGATTACGAAGCTTTCCAAGGTCAATGGGTTCGCTTAACTGGGATCACTAAGTTTGTTGTGCCAAAGCCAAGGCTTAGTTGATTCAGAGGAAAAAGGTTAGGCAATATATTGGATATATTGGCATATATAAGATATATTTTCAGACTTGGATGTCCACCTACTGGATCTAGGAATTGGATGGGATCCAATTGATCTTAGAGATCTACCTAGTTAATTATCATACAATTTGTTGGCCAAAGTCAAGATTGTGTGTTATTTAACGGGATCCTAGCCCACTAGGAAACAAGGTTTCCCGAGTACTCCACAGAGGTTAGAGGCTCGTCGAAAAATAGTGGGAGGCAAGTATTAAATTTGCAATATTCGTTTAGTTACTTGCCATATACGCGCTCATTTCAAATTTTTCGTCAAATAAATTAATATTAGTTGGACTAATATTTAAGTTGTTTTAATTAAACAGTTGGACTGTATTCAAACTATTTCATTTATAGTTGATTATATAATTGGATTATAGTAATCAATATATTTGAATTAACCATTTCAATTATAGTTGATTTTATAATTGGATTATAGTAATCAATATAATTGAATTTAACCATTATATTATAGTTGATTATATAGTTGGACTATAGTAATCATTATAATCAATAGTACTCTAAAATCGTTGATTAAATAGTTGGACTATTAGAATCAAGATAATTGAAAGATTAGTGTTAAAACATAATCCTGGGAGAAAATGTATTTAAACGACTTTAATTTTCAAATTGGGAATAAAACCTCAGGATAGTGCTGAGAACTGAGAAGTTACTTTATTTGATATAGTGACATCTCGAGCCTAAGCCTGGAGTTAAGCAAATAGTAGAGCATGATATTTGGAAGATTCATGTGATGATAACTTTAGTGCTTAATCCATTATGCTTGCCAGATAGACTCCTTAATTTCTTATCAGAACTAAGGATTAGATCCTTATAGTATGATAATGAAATTGAAGGATCTTCATAGATCTATCCTTAGATCTTAGAAGTACAAATTGCAATAGTAAACTCTTGGAGAGTTAATGGCTATGCTCAAGGAGCCAAAGCCAAAGTTTGCAATAAGGCAAGAAGCGCAAGACGCACTTACTTCGATATTCTAGAAGGCCAAGGCTTGGCCAAAGGCTTCTGGATGTGGAAAGGGGCAAAGGCAAAGTCATTATAATCTTCTGTGGAAGACAAATGACATATCCCAAGATGTCTGCCTAAATTATGGCAAACGGGGTCACTGGAAGCGTGACTGCCGTATGGACAAGGCATACATGAAGGAATTGAAGACGGTGCAAGGCTCCGACTTCAAATATGTTTGTCATAATAATGTTCGCTACTAGTATTAAATTGGATTTTAGATACTGAGGGTGGTACATAAATATGTACTGATGTGCAGAATCTGCTGAGAAGCAGGATACTGACTTCAGATGAGATTGATCTGCGAATCGGAAATAGGACGAGAGTCGCTGTTTTAACCGTAGAAACCTAAGTTTAGGAACTACCCTTCGGGTATGTACTTAAATTAGGAAATTGTTAAAATGTAACTAGTTTGACTAGAAACATTATCTCTATATCAGAGTATAATCCGTTGCGGATACCTTTATATTCTAGAACACTAAAGTGTTTTTTATTTATAAAGATGATATTGAGATAAACACATTATATGTGAATAACAGTATTTATATTTTGAATATAAATGAATCTCAAACATATACATGACAAACAAATAGCTCAAACTGAATTAATCAGTTGAGACTTATTTGTGGCATTGTTGTCTGGGACACAATTAACAAGACTCGTATATCCACACTTTCGAAGAGTGGATACTAGGACGGATTTGATTCCATTCAAATAATGTCTACGAATCTAGTTTATTAGGCAAAGTGCCTAAAACACCTTTACTTGGTAAAAGTACAAGTGCCACCGATCTGTTAGCCCTCGTTCATAGTGACGTAAGTGGGCCCATGTCTAGCTAGGCTAGAGGTGGATATGAATGTTTCGTGACCTTTACGGATGTGGCATCGCTTTATGGTTATGTGTTTCTTTTGAAACACGAAACGGAAACTTTTGATAAATTCAAAGAGTTTCGACACGAAGTAGAAAAACAATCGGCTAAAGTATTAAACACCATGATTGGACCATGATGAAAATACTTAAGCAATAAGTTTCTCAAATACTTGAAAGAGTATAGTATTCTTTCAATGAGGACTCCTCCCGGAACATGTCAATTGACGGTGTGTCCGAACGGAGAAACCGAATTTGTTGGACATGATAAGGTTAATCATGAGTCGCTCTGAGCTACCATTTCCTTCAACGAATACGCTTTAAACAGTGCAAAACTTATTTTGAATAAGGTTCCATAAAAATATGTTAGACAGACTTCATATTAGATATGAACAGGAAAGAAACTTGGTTTTCTCATTCCTGAAGATTTGGAAATGCTAGGCATATGTTTGGATGATACCAAACTAGAACCCAAATCGGATAAGTGCCTAATTGTAGGTTATCCTAGGGAAACCAAAGTATAGTACTTATACAACTCACAAAGAACAATGTATTTGTTGCTCGCCATGCGGTTTTCCTAAGAGGAATACCTATATGCAGTGGTAAGTGGGAGGAAAGTAAAACTCGATGAAAATCAGAGTAATACTATTCCAGGCACGATTCCTTAATGGAACACAAATAGTTCATCAAGGATGAAACTATACCAATAATCTTCGAATACACAAGAACCGCGTAAGTCGGAGAGAGTCAGAAAAACAACCTGGGAGGTATGGGTTTCTGATCTCACCTCATAAGATGTCAATCTTATTGAGGAATACGAACTGACTACGTATGAGGAAGTGATACAAGGTATCGACTCCCAATTATGGCAAAGTGCCATGAAGTCCGAAATGGATTCCATGTATACCAACCAAGTTTGGATACTAGTTGTTGTACCGAAAGGCATTGTGCCTATTGGTACTATATAAGTCTTCAAGAAAGACATACATTGAAGGCAACATACCAACGTACTAAGCTAGGCTTGTAGCGAAAATGTATCGTTATCAACATTGTGTCGATTACGATGAAACCTTTTACCTTTGCCATGGTTAAATCCATTTGGATAATGCTTGCTGATGCTGCATGTTTCATTTATGAAATATGGCAGCTGAACGTCAAAATCGCTTTCCTTAACGGAAACCTTTTGGAGGATGTTTATAACATCCTGACGATTTTGTCGTACCAAAATGAGCAAACAAGGTTTGCAAGTTATTCGATCCATGGATGGATTGAAGCAAGCATTGCGTTCTTGGAATTATCGTTTTGATGTAATCATAATGGTATATGATTTAATTCAAAACGAAAATGATTCTTGTGTATATAAGGAGGTTAGTGGGAGCGCACTGACAGTGAAAGTCTTGAATAATGATGATATGTCATTTCTTGGAAATGATATCCCATAATACCATCGGTGAAAGCTTGGCTTTCATGAAAATTCTCCGTAGAATTCTTGGGAGAAACAACCTTTATTCTAGGAATAAAGATCTACTGGGATAGATTTAAAGTTGTTGGTACTCCCGAGAACTCGTACATTGAAAAATAGTACGCGACCTGGTGTCTCATACGCTTTGAGCATATGGAGTCACAATCGGCCAATCCAAGTGATAGTCATTGGATTGATGTTAAGAACATCCTTTAGTATCTTAGATGGACTAAGGATGCTTTCTTATACTATGGAGAAGGAGAACTTGAAGTGACTGGGTTCACTGTTGCAAGTTTCCTAACCGAATAAACGACTATAGTCGTAGTAACGGTACTATACAGTTTGAATAACGAAACAGTGAGCTGGAAATCTTCCAAGCAAGATACTGTTACCGAATAAACAACAAAGTGGATTATTGTTGCAGCTGAGGCAGCAATAGAAGCCTTTTGGATCGATAATAATCCTAATCAGATTAGGAGTAGTTCTGTTAGCAGCTGAGCTAGGCTACAACACAGGCTAAAGAATTAATGGTCTCATCAACGATCCAGATATATACTTCAAATATTCATCTGATTCGTTCGGATCATACATCGTGGCGATGTGATGATCAAATAAATCGCATCAGATGATAACCGCAAATCCGCTGACGAAAGCTTTTCTCAGCAGAAGTTGAGCGAACCGTACATAGTTCGGGTGTAGGACACTTGAGTGATTAGTGGGAGATTGTTGGACAATTATGACCTATAGCATCACTATTTGTACAGATCATGGTGTTGTACAAATTAACTATGTGACAAAGGAAATTGCTCTTTTATCATTTGTAATTAGATTACCAAGATGTATAAATGATAAAAGGTCCATATGATTAGTTCCGGATTGAGATGATATGAGACAGTATCAATCCATAAAGGTTTAATCATTAAATATCCCTAGTCATAGTATTATCGAGATTGGACATCGATAATGCGGAATAGACTAGTATTGCACTTGTGCGCGTTGTGGGAGCATAACGGCATAGTTCTCATATATTTGGGTATAGGATACTCATGCAAGTGTAATAGGAGGTTGTGTTTACCGATGGTACGGAAACAGCTTCGCTCTGGATAGACCCCTCGGAATTCCATTGGTAGTATGACTATGTGTCTATGGAAGTCCGAATCAGGGTAGGTGTATTTGGTCTTAACCTGAGACTTGCACCGCTAATACTTGCGACAATCAATATACTTTGGTTTTGGTCGTCCAGGGCTTTAACAGGTTCTGTGTACGCCTCTTCTGGGTATATTGAGAATCGTAGTGTATTGGGTGTGATGTCGAGATGGAAGTATCACTCCAGTCATAGTGGAGATGATGATCACGTAGGATACGGAACTGGTGCTCTTATATGCTGCAGCTATCGGGATATTATGACTAGGTCATGTTTATCCGATTATAGAGACTAGTTACCAGAGATCCGATATGTGCTTCGTACGGGGCAGACACATTTCCAGCCCCAGGCCTTGCACGTGACATCCGATACTGGATCGAAATACGCAATACTACGTATACTACGCCTGATATATATCACATATTCCAGTAAGAATATTTCTGGAGAATTGGGTAGGCACGGTGCTTTCTAGAAGCCAACCATGTCTTGTAAATCGGTAAAAACGTAGTACTAGGTACGTACGTGTTCGGATAGTCCGACGGCCGGATTTACTGCCAACATATCCGGGGATCTCATGTGTCGCTTCCCGAAGATTCACCGATGACGTATGACTCGCACTTTATTAATCTGGGATTAATTAGTAGAGAGAGAAAATTAATCTGGGATTAATTACGGAGATATTTTATCTGGGATAAAATATTAATTAAAGAGAGAGAACGATTAATTTGGAATTAATCGATAAAATAATATATTCGATATATTATACGAAATTGGATTTCGACTGGAATTGAAATTAGATTTTAATTCGGGCGAACGAGTTAATTTAGAATTAATTCGTTAGCGACGTGAATAGTAATTTTGCTAGGCAAGTTATTTAATTAATTTGATTTAATTACGTCGCAACGGAAAATTCGTTAATTTGGAATTAGCGAACCCGAGCCCGGGAGTGTTTGCGGGCGCACTCGCATTTCGAATTCAAGTGCGGCCCACAAGTCACATCAAGCGTAAATCATTAGTCACTTTGATGTTGAAGGTTAAAATCCTTTGACTTTGGAAAGTTGGAAATTGTTTTTGTATTTGATTTTGGGAAAATCAAAACCATATACACTTAACACATTTTTCTCTCTTTCTCTTAGCAGCACACACTCACGGTTTGGAACCATTTCCCTCATCTCCCTTTCTCGGCTTTGAAGCATTTTTTCTCTCTATTTTCTTGGCAAGGCCGAATGATGCAAGAAGAACACGGAAGATTTTGTGGCAAATCTTTCCAATGCTAGCACATGAAGTCCATCCTAAGGTGATAGGGAACTAACTTGTGAGCATGGAATCTATACACAAAGCTTGGAGCTTGGAGATCCATCAATGGAGGTTGACCGAATTTTGGAGCACAAATTGGAGCACAAACCGAGAACCTTGGAGGGAAAAGCTTGAAGTTTTTTTTGTGTTCGTCGCATCGCACAACCGATCAATGTAAGTATGATTCCGCCATTCTTCGTTGAGTATTCACATGTGTTTCATTGCTTGAAATTGATCATTGGGACCTAATAGAAACCCAACATCAGCCTCAAAGGTTTTATACCTAGCTGACCCTACTGTTTGGATGTCAGTAATCATCTGCGACACATGGTGCTCGACAGATGTACCTCTGACATTCGAGAGCGAAGATCTTCTTCTGCAATTTATACTTTGCGATATAAGGTTAGATCGATGAAGGTCCTTCAATTTTGCCATCATAGTATAGGGATCCAATCCCTTGTTCTGGCGACGAAATTGAGGGGTCATTGTAGCGAGCATGACAGATTGAGCAGTCGAGTTGTCATCGCAATGAGTCTTACAAAGCTTAAGCTCAAGTGGCTGGTCAATTCGGGCTTAGGCCGAGAGGTCTCTCTATCGTATAGAGCATTCTCTCAGCCCCCAGGACAATCCTGAGGTTCATATCCCAGTCAGGAAAGTTCGCACCATTAAGACATTTTCGCTCATGATAATGTCTCTAACCCCGATCTTTCCAGCCATCTTAATTGTAATAGTCTAACTATTCATTAACGATTTTTGGGTACAGTCCAACTGTTACAAAAAAATAATAAAATATTAGTCCAACTAATAAATACATAAAATGAAAAAATAAATTGAAAGCGTGTATTGGCAAGTATTTGAACGAAATTGCAAATTCAATACTGGCCTCCCACTATTTTTCGGCGAGCCTCTAACCCTCTGTTGAGTACTCGGGAAACCTAGTTTCCTAGTGGGCTAGGATCCCTTAAAAACACACAACCTTGACTTTGGCCAACAAGCTGTATGATATTTAACTAGGTAGATCTCTAAGATCAATTGGATCTCATCCAACTCCTAGATCCGGTAGGTGGACCTCCAAGTCCGAAACATATATATAATATATATGCCAATATATCTAATATATTTTCCTAACCTTTTCCTCTGAATCAACTAAGCCTTGGCTTTGGCTCAACAAGCTTAATGATTCCAGTTAAGCGGGACCCATTGACCCTGGAAAACTTCGTAATCCATGTCGATGAACAAGAAATGACCTTGACTTTGGCCAACAAATCACAACTTGCCTAAGACATGCGATATGGAACAAAGCTTTCATGGTTCAAACACATCTGCGATGGACATTGATCTTGACTTTGGCCAACAAACCAATGCCAATCTTGGATCTTGAGAAAGGTCTCATCATACACCAATTTATGATGAGGGTTAATATTTGATGAGGGTTTTTCGCGTAAATGGAAACCAATTTATTATCTTTGATTAGGTCTCATCATACACCTTAAGCATGCATTCTAAAAGCATAATAAGGGCGATAAATAAAATAATAATGATCTGCGGATGGATATCTCACAAATTATTCCTAGAACAAATCACTCTCTTTCCTCTCCTCAGCTAGCACTATTCTAACTCTACCCAATTACATAATACAATAAAGAAACCTCATGACATTGAGGGGAAGGTGAGAAGAGAATTACAAAAAGTCAAGAGAAAAAGGCTGGACACGCAGGTCCAATTTAATAAATTCTAAATTTATTACAACAATTTCCAAAAATGCCCTCACCCGTCTAATATCCATCTGATATACATTATTTATACAATACATCCATGTATTCACACAAAGCATGTTATTCAATCAATCTAATCTAATCCAATTAATTAATCTTTGAATTAAGTGATCATCCAATGTTCAAACAATGATTTGATTTGCGCGAGTCCAACTCGTTTTAAGAATAAGTACTCAAAGTACATATTCTTGAATTATATCGAACTACAATTTTAAATCCAATTTAATTTGTATTCAATACTAATTCTTATTTAATTCCAAATTAAATAATTACACTTTATTAATGTGCCTTTACGATTTAGATTCTAAATCTAATCTTAATGGGTCTCAAAGGCCCAATTAACATCCAATGTTAATTAATTAAAGTCCAATGGGCTTTCAATTAATTTCTTAAGGCATGGACTTTGGCAACCAAAGCCCAATAAGGAATCACCATTTGCCATAAAATTAATTTTGGCCCAATTAATTATTTAAAGGCTCATTTATTATATTTGGACTTAATGGTATGGTTTTAGGCCCAATTTGGATCCAATCCAATTGTCCTAAACCAACTTGGCCCAACCAAGCCCATTAGGCCCAAATACAATAATTTTAGCCCAATTCCAAATTAAGTCTAATTAATTAAATTCCAATATTCCAAATATCACAAATATTAATTAAAGTATATAACTATAATTAATTATTTAAATTAACATTTCTAAAACACCAATTTAATTAAATAATCATGTTGAATCTCTTCAACACTTTGTCAATGTACGTGCTCTAGGAGAGACCAAGAAGCTTTCTAGATCTATCCCGGTAGATCTTTATTCCCAGAATAAAGGCTTGCTTCTCCCAGATCTTTCATGGAGAATTTAATGAAAGCCAAGCTTTCACCGATTGTAGCATGGGAATGTCATTGCCAATAAGCAATACATCATCAAAGTAATGGACATGAATGTTAGTGCACTCCAACTAACCTTCTTATATACACAAGGATCATCCTCGTTTTGAACGAAATCATTTTCTTTTATGATCTCATCAAAACGTTGGTTCTAAGAACGCGATGTTTACTTCAATCAATAAATGGATCGATTTAACTTGCAAACCTTATCTGCATGTTTTGGTACGACAAAACCGTCAGGCTGTTGCATATAAAAAATCCTCCAAAAGGTTTCCGTTAAGGAAAGCGGTTTTGACGTCCATCTGCCATATTTAGTAATCGAAATATGCAGAAATAACAAGCATTATCTAAATGGATTTAATCATGGCAACTGGTGAAAAAGTTTCATCATAATCGACACCATGTCGTTGACGATACCCTTTCGCTACAAGCCTAGCTTTGACTTTAGATTATAACTTGTGTTTCTGAAATCAAAAGTGAGATCCGTAAATGCTGACATAAACTAGACAGAATAAGCTCTATTTAATTAAAATTTCAGCCTCTAATTCATTCCCAATTAAGTACAATGAATTTCAAAGTTAGACGTCAAGCCATGAGTTTTCGGCGACTTAATAGAATCTAAATTTCTGCTCCCGCACTTTTGTAACTCCAAACCTTATACTATAAAAATTTGTAGACCACGCTTATAAGTTAGTAACTCAATAAAGTCAAGTATTCATGTATTGCTTATTCTATTTATTGATCAGAATCATATCTCACAACTTATGTTCTAATAAAGTTTATCGATTATAGATTATCGGCAGGAACTGTGACTTTCTTCGACACCGTGAAGTAGTTCCAGTCAGTTTCCAAATCAGTGAGTGGATATTTTATTTTCATAATGTTTTATTGATTTTATAAAGTTATATGAATTTATTTATATTCAAGTTATTCTTTGAGATGAGACAAAGTTGCCAAAATATTTTGATGAGTTAAAAAATATTTTTAGACCAATTAAGAAATGTTATCATGCTTTTGATATTTTGAGATGAATTTTTTTTATGAATTTTTATTTATTTTTTATTTTTATAGATTGGGGGAAAACCCAATCTAAGAGATTTTTGGAATTGACGGATTATGGAATTGACGAATATAGTAGACATGTGCACATGTAGTTTCAGGACTAGGGGACAATGTTATATGAAGCCCCTAGATCCTAGTTCGGGGCCAGGATGACAACATTGATTAGCGCGCATGTCTCTAGTTCAGTGACTTGAGGGACGACGAGACGTAACACCCCAAGGCACTAGTTAGGTGTGTGGGGATACAACGATACGTAACGCCCCCATACGTCAGTTGATTTCCAGATGAGATTTTCATAAATGACAGTTTTATGAAAGAGTTTCATAAATAATTAATTTTATGAGAGATCTCAGAGTTTTACAGAAAGAAAATTGTTTTAAAGTTTTACAAAAAAAGATTTATTTTCAGACAAAAAGAATTTTCAGAGAAGATTAGTTTTTCTTGTAAAATAAGATGATTTCGGTTTCAGAAAATAATTTTTCATAAAGTATTTTAGTTCTTGTTTTAAACTGTCCACTCACTAGGTCATTCAAACGATCTAACCCACACTCTCCAGTGTTTTCTGTTTTGCATGTCTACTGAGAGGACGAGCTTGAGAGGATGGATACTGATGGCATTCACTAAGGTTATTGGGTCCACATATCAGTCAGGTCTGAGATATATGGATCGGTCAAAGTCAATGTTGTAATAGTTAAAGTACAAGTCGTATTTTAGTTTCATGAGAGTCTTTACTTAAAGTTGTCAGAGTCAAAGTTACCAGAGTTTAGCATAATAAGTTCAGAGTTATAAAAGACAAAGTTTTCTTAATGAAATTAAGTTGGGCAAGTGGCCCTCAAGTGTAAGTGTGTGATTCATGTTTGTCAAATAATTAGAAAAGTAATAGTTAAAATAGTCTGTCAGTTAGTTAGAGGTAAAGGTGATAGGGTGTTTTGCTGGTAGCATCTCTGAGAGGGGGATGTCACAAAGTTGGTATCATAGAATCGTCTAGGGAGTCAGTGACTGCAATTGGTAGAGTTCTGGGGTATTGTATACGTAGTATGCATGTGGTACTTGTATGCGAGACACTACCTCTCCAGTATCTGATCCTCAAGTATGTCCTCAAGACCTATAGAAAAGTTAGTAAGATTTCAGAGAATTATTTGAATATCCCTCCAATAATTTGAAACTAGAATCCTTCTGCAACTATTCAAAGATGACACCCGAAGTTCAAGCATGATATGTGATAAAAACAACTAGTGAAATATATACCTGAAGGATTAAAAAGAGAGAAAGCTAGAAGAAAATGCAAAAAGCAAAGAAAGATGTTTATACTTAAAGTAAGTCGAGATAATAGATTGAATAGAAATAGAATTGATAGTAATAAAAATGCACAAGCTTGTCGTAGCAAGGAGAATATAATGAGTAGTTTGAGATATAAGAATGACAGATAGACTCAAGTAAGATTTATTTCCTCTTCAAAAAATCCCATAAAGTAGATCCAATAATTTTCGAGACCTATATATGTATAGCAAGCTTTTCGAAGGATGGAAGATAGTTAAATAAGAAAAAGAAGCAAGAGCTCTAATCTAGTTGTGAAGATTCCTAATAGGTTTGAGGTACCTAGAAGAACATAAGGGTTTCAGATACCATAGCCTAGAATCAAGACTAAGTAAGACCAATATCATAAGAAGGAGCAAATTGATTATATTCGCAAAGGAGTCTAATGTAGGTGAAACCGTAACTTGACCATTGCCCGACCCCGTAGAAGTTCTAGATAGGAAAAAATCCTAATAGGGTCTAACTCATACCTATTCTAAAATAGGTAATAGATTAAGTTAGAGCAATCGATAAATGACAGCAGTACAAAAGTATTGAACACCGTTTGACATTCAGACCTTATTGACTAGAATAGATAAAAGTATCTGTAAGAAGACTTAGTACACACCACAATATACCACGAAATAGAAATAGAAATAGATAATCTTAAGAGATAAGACTACTGGATAAAGATCCATCAAAACTGTAGAAATCAGTAAGAGAGCCAAGTGTAGCACCTAGCGTAGACAAGCTCGCTGTAGGAGCGAATTGGGGTTTACCGCTATGCCTATGATGTTTGGCGACCATGACACCGTTGGGCTCGCAGCCCGTAGCGAGTACGGATTAGCCCGCGAGGGACTAAATCGAAGAATGAATGAGTTGCCACCCAATGTGAACTAGGAAAGATTTAAGGCCGCACTCACCCCTCGTAAGGGAAGACCTCAAACCGTTGGGTTCGGAATGGTCCCTTACTTATTCCAGTATAATGTACGGGTTCACACAATGGTATAGTCAAGTCTTATGCAGTTCATGCAAGACAATTCAAATAAAGACAAATTTGCACACCCGTAAATATTAATAAAAATAATATGGCTCCACACAAAGATATAATTAAATCACTCATGCATAATATAAGGCGACTGATTAATGAAATAAATTAAAATGAACGATGTAAAAATGTAAAGAAGAGGAAAAGTATAATATAAATAATTAACCACACACGTATAATGCAGAATGAATAACTAGAGCAGTAAAAATGCATAAAATATAAAGAAAGAGGTCGACGCATATATGAGTATTTCCCAAGTGGCATATGGAGTTATATCCCAAGTATAAACCGCACTATCGTCCATTCAGATTCGGCTACGAAATTTACGTCTGGGTTTTTATCTGATATACCGGAAGGGATAATAACACGCATAATCATCAATGCAATGTAAACGGACACAAAAAAATAGATGCGATATAATATAACAATGCATATACATATAATCATCAACAAACATAAACAAAAAAAGGCGAAATAATAAAATAACAATAAAAGTGAAGAAATAGATAAAACAAATAAATAACAAAATGCCAAAGAAGAAATGTGGCCAGAGATTTGGCCATTTTTGATGTAGGACTTCGCATACCCGGCTGGACGTATTTCACGTCCAGCCAGGCATGCAACGTCCGGAACTATGAAAATAAATATGGTAAGGGTGCCCTTAGGTCTTACCTTTTAAGTTGCTTTCTCGGAAGTGTGTTAGGCCGTCGCCGGAAGGATCACTATTTCACTATTTTCAGTTGCTGGTTCGCTGTTTCTGGTTGTTGGTCGTTGTTTCTGGTTGCTGTTTCAGTTCCTTGTTTGCTATTTCGATTTCTGGTTTGCTGTTTCAGTTTCTGGTTGCTGTTTCACGATTTTTGGTTGCTGTTTAATGGTTTTTGGTTTCTGTTTCATGGTTTTTGGTTGCTGTTTCAAGGTTTTTCTTTCTTCTCTCTTTTTTCTCTCTGTTTTTTATTGTTGTTTTTCCTCTCTATATTTTTTTTGCTCTCATTTTCTCTCTATTTTTTCGGTGATTCTCCTTTTTTTTCGTTGTTGTTCTCTAGGGTTGCCGCCATTCTCCAGTTTTGTCTCAAGATTTGGTATATTTTATAATGATTTGAAGGGATCTCCAAATAGGGAAACAAATCATGTTTATTTGGGAAATATATTATCAAATTATTTTTGGGAATAAAATCTTATAAATTTGGTGATGAGGGGATCTCAAATCTTTGTTAAGTTTGGCATGAAGAGGATTTCAAATCTTTGTTAATTTTGGCAAGTGATGAGAGGATTTGCGTGCATGGGGTTTTGGGCTGCATGGGCCGAGGCTAAGGTTTGAAGCAGAGGCTTGACTGAGTGAATCTGAGGCTGGCCAGTGAGTCCGAATCTGATGAGGTGCTAATTTTGGAGGTTTTACTTTCTTCCGGCATTCGTTTTTCGTAACTTCCGTAACTTTTCAAGTACTGGCTCCATACGAGGCTCATCATCGGGCTCATGCAAAAATGCAGTGTCTACAGTCGCCCCTAATTTGATGGGGCTTGTGCAGTGTGTGATAGTGGCAACCCTATCAAAGTCATGCATGCATTTTCACTTACCTGATCCGTTCTCATTCTCGAGGCTTTTTACTCGTCCTCATTCCGAGGTTATTCTCCATTCTCGGAGTTCTTCTCCATTCCTGGAGATATTCGTCCTCATTCCCGAGGTTGCTATATTCCTCTCCATTCTCAGAGTTCGTCTCAATTCTTGGAGTTGCTCGTCCTCATTCCTGAGGTTCCTCTCCATTCTCGAAGTTCGTCTCTATTCTTGGAGTTGCTCATCCACATTCCTGATGTTCCTCTCCATTCTCGGAGTTCATCTCCATTCTTGGAGTTGCTCGTCCTCATTCATGAGGTTCCTCTCCATTCCCGGAGTTCATCTCCATTCTTGGAGTTCCTCGTCCTCATTCCATTCTCGGAGTTCCTCTCCATTCCCAGAGTTCTTCGTCCTCATTCCCGAGGTTCCTCTTCATTCTCGAAGTTCGTCTCCATTCTTGGAGTTGCTCATCCTCATTCCCGAGGTTGCTCTATTCCTCTCTATTCTGGGAGTTCTTCTCCATTCTTGGAGTTTCTCATCCTCATTCCCGAGGTTCCTCTCCATTCTTCGAGTTGCTCGTCCTCATTCATGAGGTTCCTCTCCATTCCCGGAGTTCATCTTCATTCTTGGAGTTCCTCGTCCTCATTCCATTCTCGGAGTTCCTCTCTATTCCCGGAGTTCATCGTCCTCATCCCCGAGTTCCTCTTCATTCTCGAAGTTCGTCTCCATTCTTGGAGTTACTCATCCTCATTCCGAGGTTTCTCTATTCCTCTATATTCTGGGAGTTCTTCTCCATTCTTGGAGTTGCTCATCCTCATTCCGAGGTTCCTCTCCATTCTTCGAGTTGCTCGTCCTCATTCATGAGGTTCCTCTCCATTCCCGGAGTTCATCTTCATTCTTGGAGTTCCTCGTCCTCATTCCATTCTCGGAGTTCCTCTCTATTCCCGGAGTTCTTCATCCTCATTCCCGAGTTTCCTCTTCATTCTCGAAGTTCGTCTCCATTCTTGGAGTTACTCATCCTCATTCCCGAGGTTTCTCTATTCCTCTATATTCTGGGAGTTCTTCTCCATTCTTGGAGTTGCTCATCCTCATTCCCGAGGTTCCTCTCCATTCTTCGAGTTGCTCGTCCTTATTCCTGATGTTCCTCTCCATCCTCGGAGTTCGTCTCCATTCTTGGAGTTCTTCTCCATTCATGGAGTTTGTCTCCATTCTTGGAGTTCTTCGTCCTCATTCCATTCTTGGAGTTCCTCTCCATTCCCAGAGTTATTCGTCCTCATCGCTTTTTCTTTTCTCTTCAAAGTCTGCGAACAAAAAACAAAAATTGTGTGTATGCAACATGTATGCATATATGCATGGATGCATTCCCTATTCTGATGGGGTTTATTTGTCTTATTGGCTTGATGTCATCCTTGGTTAGGCCTTCTTTACACTGGAGGGTTTTCTTCACCCCTTTAGGAATCTTATTGGCCTTTGGTGCCCTTTGCATATAAAAAGCTTTGCTCTCCCCATTGGCCTGCTTACAATTTACTTCTACCAATTCTCCTTCGGTGGTTGCTCAGTTCTCTTTGGTCCCATGGCTCAGGATCCCATTGTGTCCCTTATTCGCGAGGTGGTAGAATGGTTATCCCTAGACCTGGCTCAGCTTTATGCTATTCGCTACCTGCATCGGGTCAAGGTGGATTACGCCTTTTTGAAAGTGGCCTCATCCTTTTGGGATACTGAAAATCATGTCTTCCGATTCCCAGATTTTGAAATATGCCCTCTCCATGAGGAGTTTGCTGATATTTTCGACTTGCATTTTTCTCCTACTACCCTTCTAGTGATGCCGCGTTTCCAATGTCAATACCCTCGGGAAGCCTCCGAAGCTTTCCTTTGCTGTCCTGAAGATGCGAAAAAGATATTGCCTTGTGTTTCGTCCATTGAGTTAAAAGTCTTTTTATGTGTATCTTCCAGGATGGAGGTAGGGTCCCATCCCTGGAGGAGTGTAGTCTTATTCTGTATCTTGGCCCAATACCTCTTAGTGAGTTGTGATAGTACAAGAGGCGACTATCGTTTATTGCACATCATCTAGGGAATCCGATGTGGTCATGACCCCTCCCCCGTTATCTTGGTCAAGACGCTTCATGGTTTATACAAGATAAAGCACCATCCTGTAAGCCGATTTCTCGGGAGTCCTTTTGTCTTACAAGTTCGTCCTATCTTTTGCCTAAGCTGTCCTTTCGGATTTTCAACTTAGCGAATTTCTCTATCTTACCTGAGTCGCCTTCTCAGGTTTTCAACTCAGCGACCTAATTTTTCTTTATTTTTTATTTTTTTTATAGATCTGGTTGCAAGGAAAGTCAAGGCTATTGGTTCCTCTTCCGGCTCCTGTCTTTGTTTCTTATGGCCCTTGTCACCACCTTGCTCGGGCCTTAATGAAGAAAAACCTTCCTTATGCGGAATGGCATGAATGGCTACTGCGCCTCACTACTGCAAACATCGCGTGGATGTGTCCTTGGTGGTCTCTTACTCATGTCACCGTGGATTTCCTCGGGCACTGCGTACCCCTTCTTCATTCTTGGA
>SKCR01033030.1:0-43130 GCA_019454045.1 Zanthoxylum bungeanum | reverse complement strand
ACTTAAGAGAAGTGTATTTTTCTATCCAAAATTTAACTTAAATTTAAAATTATTAAAAAATTTAACAAAAATTTAACCTGTTAAAATTTGAGAAGTGTATTTTTCTATCCAAAATTTAACTTAAATTTAAAATTATTAAAAAATTGAGAAAAAAATTACCTGTTGACCCTAGAAGTTTGTAAAAGCCTCCTAAATTTTGTTAAGGATTTTGCAAGGAAAAACTATTTTATCATTACAATATATATTTTAAAAATGCAATTACAAATTTATCCATATAAAAAGATTAAAAAATTTAAAAACTCATTCCAACAATGAGAAGTGATACATATACATACATTTATCCCGAAAATAACTACACCTCTCTCACTATAGCTACAGTGAGATGGATGTAATTATTTTCGAGATAAATATATATATATGTCTATCATTTTTGTTCTAACAATACAATATCACATTAGATTTTCTGATCACCTAAAAAGGTAATGAAATAAATCCGTGAACCAAATCTAAATAAAAAAAACTAATAAATCGTCCAGAATCTGGATCGCTGCCCGGATGGCCACGTCACCCCTATATCTAATTGTATGGAATTTCATATTCTACTTTTGAAATGAGTTTATGCGAAATATTAGATCAATAATAATAAGGAGATAAGTGAAATTTATGTTAGATAAATTCATAAGGTGTCCAATTGTTCATGGTTGAATCAGATTTGCTACGATTGAACTGTAAATCTGATTCAACCGTCGATTGGAAAATGCACCAATCGTAATTAAATTGAACTCATCCAATTCGGTTGCAGTTTGTGATCCGATTTATTAAAAATTTGATTGGTCAATGATTGATCAACGGATCGGTTGTGATTCGATTACGTTTTGAAACCGCAACCGTGTGTATGTCTAAAGACGCCAATAATTGAGTTGGACCACACAATTAATTTAACCAACTCGAAAGCGTACATGCATTATTGTACAAAGGGGGTGATAGAGCCGTCATGTGGTTGGATAAATTTTGAATAGAGTACTATAAAGCACACGATTTAAAAACTATACCCTTGATTTTTTAGTTTTCCAATGTAATTAAGCGTTAATATGTTTTCATACTTATGTCCTCAATGGGCGTGACTTGGTAGTGTAGAATTCAGGATCTGATCTCCAAATCATGTATTCGAATCTTGTGGGTACGCTTCTTGTAAGAATATGAGACAATCGAGGATTTTACCTATTTCGTTTAAGCCCGGGTCGGGTGAATTGGCGGCGGAGTTTTCAACGTTTCCAAAAAAAATATTTTCATATTTATCCATGCATATCGTGAGGGCTTAGACTTGTTACTGAAAATTATCCGAACATTGGCCGAGATTTATTCCTAGATTAAGTATATAAAATTTGTGCAACCCTTAACTCTTGAGCTATCTTTTAAACTGAATTATACCTATATGAAAATATTTCAAATTGGTCGAGGTTGAATCTGGGGTGTTATGCTCCCCAGATTCTAGCCAACTCATATTGTAGAAGTTGGTCTACAATACCTTTTCAAATGATAATGATCAATTAAAAAGATCAGTTTGCACATGACGAAGATGTTAAGAGAAATATATCATAATGACTCAGAGTAAATATAAAACTTTAGCAATCGTCAATCTTGAACTAATTTTTTTAGTATGAGTTAATCAGTAACATAAATCAAACTAGTGGAACTAAAATGACCACAAATAAAAAAGAAATGATTACTAAAATATCCTTTTAAGTAAGAATTTCATTATTTAGTACGCAAGAATTCAATTAAAGATATTTTAAAAAGATATGCAGTTTAAGACCAAACCTATTTTTTTCTTGTTACCTCCTTCGTGCCCAGTTATTCTCATCAAAGAACATAAACTAATGGCAGGAACAAATAAACAGCACACAAATTCAATCACACCAAGAACACAAGATTTTTACCGTGGTTCGCCTGAAAAATTCAGACTACATCCACGTTGAACTCCGGAAATAAGGAGCTCACTGCACTATATAGTACCAAGATTACACAAGAATCTTGAAAGAAGTTAACAATAACATTTCCCTAAATTACAGACCAAAAAACAGATGAACCCTAATCTCTAATAGTGCCGATCTCTACACACAAATCCAGCTGCTGCCAATTAATCAATCATCAAGACAATTCGCCAACACAGCAATTTACCATGAAGATCACACAAATTTGGATTAGGGAGTTGGCTCAATGAAGAACAGTGCCAACAGAATAGGAGAAATCTGAGAAACAAAATGCAATTGTCTACACTCTTACTCAACCCTAGCAGCCTTTATATATGGTGAGCAAAATAGGAATTTAAGCAACGGAGGAGATTGATCCACGTGTCACACATCCAACGGTTCAAAGAAGGCTTCACATTTTACAATCTCCACCGTAAGCCGTAAAACCATCGCTTCCAACCATATATCTGCATGCGTTAGGGTCAAGCTAGTGCAACAAACTCACTTATTTCCATCATTGTTCATGTCGACTGCAAGGTCAGCCAGCCCCCACATGCAACAACTTCATGCAGTGGGAGAGTTTGTGGCAGTCACAATTTTTATCCCCATATGCCGATAGGTGTCCCTCAGTTGGGAATCTTCTTGACTCAATCTTACCACTTGAGACGATTTCCCTCACAAAATGATATTTTACATCCACATGTTTGGTTCTCTCATGATATACTGGATTTTTGCTCAAATGTATCTCTCACTCTGACTGTCAGAATACACAACTGTCTTCCCACGAAGCTGTTGTATTTCGGTTAAGATACCTTGAAACCACACATGGCCTCCTGACCACATCAGTTATGGCTACATATTCAGCTTCATTAGTTGAAAGTGTAACTAAGGGTTGCAGACTCGACTTCCAGCTGATGCAGTTTCCACCAAGAGTGAAATAGTATGTTGTAGTTGACTTTCTTGAGTCTCTGTCACCTGCAAAATCAGAATCCACATACCCTACCAAGTCTAAAGCGTTAGTTTTGTTAAGCATAACCCATAATCAATTGTTGTATTTATGTATCTTAATAACCACTGCAAAGCACTCCAGTGTGCGCCACTCGGGTTGACATAAATCTACTCAACAAGATACAACATTGACAAATCAGGTCTAGTACTAATCATGGGATACTCACAGAACCGATAACATTTACATAATGTACCTTTTCCATTTTAATCATCTCAGACCTATTATCAGGGCTTTGAGATTTAAATAAAATAAAATGACTCGCAAGTGGCTGACTAACAGGCTTACAACCACTTACCCCAAACCTAGATGCTACATTTTTGCAAATATGTGGACTGATGTATTTTCAGACAATTTTTACTTCTATCTCTATCAATGGTCATACCTAGAATTCTTTTAGCACTACCTAGGTCTTTCATGTCAAATTCACTGTTCAATTGTTTCTTAAGTTTACAAATTGCATTCATTGATTCAGATATTAGAAGCATATCATCAACATACAATAACAAGTATATATGGCATTTATCATTAATCATGAAATAGAAGCAACTATCATATTTACTTCTAACGAATCCAATACTGAGCACAAACGTATCAAATCTTTTGTACTATTGCCTAGGAGACTGTTTAAGGCCATATAAGGATTTATTGAGCAAGCACACATACTCAAGATGGTTTTTTTACTACAAAGCCTGCAGGTTGGGACATATAAATTTTCTCTTCTAGTTCTCCATATAAGAAAGCATTTTTTACATCTAATTGTTCCAATTCAAGGTTATATTGAACTACAAGAGCTAACATCATCCTAATAGTCTTAAATTTAACTACATGTGAGAAAATTTCATTATAGTATACCTCTTCCCTCTGAGTAAATTCTTTTGCTATAAGTCTGGCTTTAAACCTAACAGTGTCACTAGACAGTATTCCTTCTTTGACTTTAAACAATCACTTACATTCAACCAACTTCTGGTTTTTAGGTTTAGGAACCAAATTCCAGGTTTGGTTTTTCTAAGAGAAGACATCTCTTCTTTCATGGCCGCTTCCCATTCATGCTTATGGGTAGATCCTTATGCCTCTCCTAAGCTAGCAGGTTCTATTCCATTTATATCATGGCTTGATATTAATGCACAAAAGTAAAATCATTAGTTGAGTAATCATACATGGTATGAGGTTTTACATGTCTCATACTTCTGTCTCTTGCTAGCTGGTAATTGGTCAATGTGTCTTGTGGTGTTTCATCATGTTGCTCATAATTATTCTCTTGTTGATTTTGATCCAATTGATCCATTGTGTCCCTCTCACTTTGTTCTTGCATATCAGGCACTTCATTTCCTATTTTCTTCAGGGTTATTGCTCCTCGATTGGGCGTCCTCAGATGTCTCTGTCCCTGGCCTGCCACCCCTTTATCGGCGTCCATTGGTGGGTCTTGGCTCCACTTGCATCTGAGCTCCACCTGCAATGTCAATCTGCTAGATCATTTACTAAGGCACCTACATTATTGTTAGTAGTTTTACAAGGAAAACAAAGTTCATTGGATATAACATCCCTACTAACTATATTTTGACTCCAGGCGACTCTCTTCCCATAACATGTACCATTTTGTTCCTTCTTGGTATCCTAAAAAACACACTTAAGTGACCTTGGTTCAAGTTTTCCTATGGAGTGATGAGCATAAGCTTCACAACCAACCAACACTCTAATGTGGGCTAGTTTTTGTGTTCTACCAGACCATATTTCTTCAGGACTCTTAAACTGGATTGAGCTATTAGGGTTAAGGTTAACTAGATGTGTTGCAATGTTAAGGGCCTCACCCCAAAAAGATCTTGGGAGTTTAGATGAGAATAAAATGCATCTAACCTTTTCTAATAAGGTCCTATTCATTCTTTCTGCAACTTCATTTTGTTGAGGGGTGTTTCTTACTGTCCTATATCTCAAGATACCCTCACTAGTACAATATTGATCAAACTCAGTATTACAAAATTCTAAGCCATTATCAGTTCTCAAGACTTTCACTTTGTTACTCGTTTGATTTTCTACTAAAACTTTCCAGTCTTTAAACTTTACTAAAGCCTCATCCTTTGATTTAAGCAAAAAAGTCCATACTTTACTATTATAATCATCAACAATAGAGATGAAATATTTCTTACCCCCATGTGTTTGGACCTTGGTCGGTCCCCATAGATCACAATATAGATACTCCAGGTAGGCTTTTGACAAGTGAATTCCAGTTGGAAAGCTCTGTCTGTGCTGTTTGCCCAACACACAGATCTCACAGAAGTCTAGTGGCTTCAACTGGTCATTTCCAAATTATCCCTGCTTGTTGAGTACATGCATGCCTTTCTAGCCAATATGGCCAAGTCTCAAGTGCCAAATATTAGTCATATCAACATTACAAGTTAGAGCAGAAATGAGTTTTTTGAGAATACATGGTGTCATTTCAATACATACAATATGTTTCTTTTAATATCACTTAGGATTTGTTTCTTACCCTTAGATATGTACATGTTTCCTTGGTGTGCTTTATATGTGAGACCTAATTCATCTAGAGTTCCTAGTTAAGTTTCTTTTTAATTCAGGTATATATCTAACATCAGTAAGGATCCTAATTTTAACCATCATGGAGTTTGAGCGGTATCTCCCCAACTCCATGTATTCTACAAGTATTATCATTTCCAATGTACACAGTCCATTGGTCTGAATTTCTAAAGTTGATAAACCAGTCTCTATATGGACTCATGTGGAAGGAGCACCCTGAGTCCAGAATCCATTCTCTGCTAATATGATCACTAGACACGGTCAATGCCTCAGATATGTAAATTGACTTGCCATTTCGACAGCCACAGTAGCACTGCCTTCATTTTTCTGTTCTCTAAGGAATTTATAGCAATTCTTTTTAAGGTGTCACTCTTTCCCACAGTGATAGCACTTTTTCCATTGTTCTTATTCTTATTCTGTTTATTCTTTTTTCTTCCCTTAGATTATTGGTTTTTGGTGGATATTATTCTGCCATTATATTTCCTGTCATTTTTTTTTTCCTTTCACGAAGAGGTTCGTTCCACATCTCCTCTGATTCTAAGTTCTAACTCTCTAGCTCTTATCCAGATATTACCAATCTAGCCTAGGACGACTCCAGTGTACTGAAGTGAGTTCTTACGACACTATATTCTTCAGGTAGTGAATTTAATAAATCATATAGATTCACTTGAATCTCCTAAAGCTTGGTCAGTTCCTTTAAGGATTTGAGTTCTTTTTGTGAATTCATCTGGGTTATCATCTATAGACTTATTTGTGTCCATCTTGTAGTTTAAACAATTTCCTTTAAGAAACTAAATTTGGAGCAAAAATAACATAATAAAGAGATTCGTTCCCTAGATTGATGGCAGTGTCCATTCCATCAACCTTTCTGATGACTGAGTCTTCCAAATAAATGAAGATTAGGTTGTAGGCCTCTCTTCTAAGATTTCGGCCTTCACATCCTTTTTCCATCTTTGGCCATTTTTCGGGGTCGGGTTCCAGGCCAAGGCCACCTTATGGTGGGAAGCAAGCACTCTCATTTTCTTTTTCCAAGTGGTAAGAAGTCCTTTTTTTTCGTCAAAGATACTGACTTCGAGTTTGATAGTCGACATTTCATTCTTTTAACCCAAAAACTCAGACGGCAACTTAGAAAATTGATCGGCCAAATAGAATCTTGTTCGGACACAAGGATTCGGTCACTCTGGATCTTTTCTGTTCACTGTGAATCTTATTCGGCCACTAAAGGATCGATCGGCTACTGTTAGGGATCTGTTCGGCACTCTCAGAGGTCAGATCGGGCAACAACTCAGGGATTTCAATCAGCGGCCACACAGGGAAATAGATCGGTTACACAAACCTTAATCGGAACTTCAGAACCACATCGCCAATTCATACTCTTGTTCAGTCACCCAGATTTTAATCGGAAACTCCAGAGGCTCATTCACCTACACATAATCTGTTACGAAATCCAAGAATCTTATTGGGCAGCCTGAGATCTTCTTGGCGGCACAGGGGTTCAGTTCAGTAACTTAGAGTTCAATCGATCTGATCTGTAAACCAGAGGATTAGCTTCGAATATTGATCGGGGACTCAAGCTAGTTACGCAACTCGGCCATTTTCTTCAGCAGGGATCTTGATCAGCACTCTCATAATTTTTGGCCGCACAAGATCTTAGTGTTTTACTGGTTTCTTTTGTTTGCTTTTGTTTTTTGATCTCTGATTTCATCAAGCTCTGATACCACTGTTGGTGGGTCTACGGTCAAACCGGGATCGTTTTCAAGCAATGAAACACATGTGAATACAACAAAGAAGTTGCGGAATACTTACATTGAGCGGTTGAACGATGCGACGAAGAACAAAACTTCAAACTTCTCCCTCCTATGGCTCACGGCTTTGGCAGTTTTTTGTCCTCCATGAATTTTTCATCACCTCCAAGTGTGCTCCATTGATGCTCCAAGCTACAAGCTTCTCAAATGGTGATTCCAAGCTCACAAGTGGGTTTCCCTATCACCTTGTATGGACTCTAATATGTGCTAGCACTCTTGATTTTGTAATAAAATCATCACAATGCTTCTTCCATGCTCACAGTTTTGATGAACCAAAATGAGAAGAAATGGCCTCTAAGGCCGTGAGAGAGAGGAGAAGAGTGGAGAGAGTGTGTTGGTTGTTACAAAAAAATTGTATTAGTTAATTGTTTTCAAAAAATAAATAAACATATACCATTTTTCTTTTCCAAAAGTCAATGGCAAAAAGCCAACCAACACTACATCAACTATTCACATTACAAGGACTACACATCACATTCACTCAAAGTGACAAGTGATTTGACGCTTGATGTGACTATAGCGATTTGACGCTTGATGTGACTTGTGGCCGCACTTAATGCGAGTGCGCCCGCAAACACTCCCGGCTCGGGTTCGCTAATTCCAAATTAAATGAATTTTCCGTTGCGACGTAATTAAATAATTATGCCTAGCAAAATCACTATTCACGTCGCTAACGAATTAATTCTAAATTAACTCGTTCGCCCGAATTAAAATCTAATTTTAATTCCGCGTCGAAATCTAATTTCGTATAATATATCGAATATATTATTTTATCGATTAATTCCAAATAATCGTTCTCTCTCTTTAAATGATATTTTATCCCCCATAAATATCTCTGTAATTAATCCCAGATTAATTTTCTCTCTCATCTAATTAATCCCAGATTAATAAGTGTGAGTCATACGTCATCGGTGAATCTTCGGGAAGCGACCCATGAGATCCCCGGATATGTTGGCAGTAAATCCGGTCGTCGGACTATCCGAACACGTACATACCTAGTACTACGTTTTTACCGATTTACAAGACATGGTGGCTTCTAGCAAAACGTCATGCCTACCCAATTCTCCAGAAATATCCTTATAGGAATATGTGATCTATATCAGGCGTAGTATACATAGTATTGCATATCTCGATCCAGTATCAGATGTCACGTGCAAGGCCCGGGGCTGGAATTGTGTCTGCCCCGTACGAAGCACATATTGGATGTCTGGTAACTAGTCTCTATAATCGGATATACATGACCTAGTCATAATATCCGGATAGCTGCAACATTTAAGAGAACCGGTTCCGTATCCTACGTGAACATCATCTCTCCACTATGACTGGAGTGATACTTCCATCTCGACTCACACACCCAACACACTACGATTCTCAATATACCCAAAAGGGCGTACACAGAACCTGTTAAAGCCCTGGACGACCAAAACAAAGTATATTGATTGTCGCAAGTATTAGCGGTGCAAGTCTCAGGTTAAGACCAAATACATCTACACCCTTTCGGACTTCCATAGACACATAGTCATACTACCAATGGAATCCGAGGGGTCTATCCAGAGCGAAGCTGTTTTCCGTACCATCGGTAAAACACAACCTCCTCTATTACACTTGCATGAGTATCCTATACCCAAATATATGAGAACTATGTCGTTATGCCCCACAACGTGCACAAGTGTAATACTAGTCTTTTTCGCATTATCGATGTCCAATCTCGATAATACTCTGACTAGGGATATTTAATGATTAACCTCATGGATTGATACTGTCTCATATCATCTCATCCAAACTAATCATATGGACATTCTATCATTTATTATCTTGGTGATCTAATCACAAATGATAAAAGAGCAATTTCCTTTGTCACATAGTTAATTTGTACAACAACACCATGATCTGTACAAATAGTGACGCTATGGGTCATAACTATCCAACAATCTCCCACTTGGCCTATAGCTTCACTCAAGTGTCCTACACCCGAACTATGTATGGTTCGCTCAAATTTCTGCTAAGGAAAAACTTTCGTCAGCGGATTTGCATGATTATCATCTGATGCGATTTATACAATCATCACATCGCCACGATGTATGATCTGAACGAATCAGATGATTAATTGAAGTATATATATGGATCGTTGATGAGACCATTAATTCTTTAGCCTGCTCCGTAGCCTAGCTCAGCTGCTAACAGAATTATATCTAATCTAATTAGATTTTGTTATCAATCCAGAAGGCTTCTATTGCTGCCTCAGCTACAGCAATAATCCATTTTTGTTGTTTATTCGGTAACAGTATCTTGCTTGGAAGATTTCAGCTCACTGTTCCGTTATTCAAACTGTATAGTACCGTTGTTACGACTTATAGTCATTTTAATCGGTTTGGAAACTTGCAGCAGTGAACCCAGTCACTTCAAGTTCTCTTCTCCATAGTTTAAGACAACATCCTTAGTTTCTCTAAGATACTAACGGATGTTCTTAACATCAATCCAGTGACTATCACTTGGATTGTCCTGATTGTGACTCCATATGCTCAAAGCGTATGAGACACCAGGTCGCGTACATTTATATCAATGTACGAGTTCTCGGAGAGTATTAACAACTTTAGTCTATCCTAGTAGATCTTTATTCCTAGAATAAAGGTTGTTTCTCCCAAGAATTCTACGGAAATTTTCTTGAAAGCCAAGCTTTCACCGATTGTAATATGGGAATATCATTTCCAAGAAATGATATTTCATCATTAATTAGGACATTCATGTCAGTGCGCTCCCACTAACCTTCTTATATACACAAGAATCATTTCGTTTGAATTAAATCATATACCATTATGATTACATCAAACGATAATTCCAAGAACACAATGCTTGCTTCAATCCATCCATGGATCGAATAACCTGCAAACCTGTTTTGCTTGTTTGGTACGAAAAAACCGTTAGGATGTTGTAAACATCCTCCAAAAGGTTTCCTTTTAAGGAAAGCGGTTTTGGCATTTAGCTGTCATATTTCATAAATGAAATATGCAGCATCAGCAAGCATTATCCAAATGGATTTACCGTGGCAACAGTTAAAAGGTTTCGTCGTAATCGACACAATGTTGATAACGATACCTTTTCGCTACAAGCCTAGCTTTGTACGTTGGTATGTTGCCTTCCATGTATGTCTTCCTTGAAGACTTATATAGTACCAATAGGCACAATGCCTTACGGTACACCAACTAGTGTCCAAACATAGTTTTATATACATGGAATCCATTTCGGACTTTATGGAACTTTGCCATAATAGGGAGTCGATACCTTGTATCACTTCCTCATACGTAGTCAGTTGGTATTCCTCAATAAGATTGACATCTTTATAAGGTGAGATCAGAAACCCATACACCAGGTTATTTTCTGACTCTCTCCGACTTGTGTGGTTCTTGTGTATTCGAAGATTATTGGTATAGTTTCATCCTTGATGAACTATTTGTGTTCCATTAAGGAATCGGTCCTGGAAACAATATTACTTACTCGATTTTCATCGAGTTTTATTATCCTCCCACTTACCACTGCATATAGGTATTCCTCTTAGGAAAACCGCATGGTGAGCAACAATTACATTGTTCTCTGTGAGTTGTATAAGTACTATACTTTGGTTTCCCTAGGATAACCTACAATTGACACTTATCCGATTTGGGTTTTAGTTTGGTATCATCCAAACATATGCCTAGCATTCCCAAATCTTCAGGAATGAGAAAAACCCAGTTTCTTTCTTGTTCATATCTAATATGAAATCTGTCAAACAGATTTTATGGAACCTTATTCAAAATAAGTTTTGCACTGTTTATGCGTATCCGTTGAAGGAAATGGTAGCTCAGAGCGACTCATGATAAACCTTATCATGTCCAACAAAATTCGGTTTCTCCGTTCGGACCTACCGTCAAACTGACGTGTTCCAGGAGGAGTCCTCTTTGAAAGAATACTATACTCTTTCAAGTATGTGAGAAACTTATTGCTTAAGTATTTTTATCATGGTCTAACCGTGACGATTTAATACTTTAGCCGATCTGTTTGTCTACTTCGTGTCGAAACTGTAAAAGTTTCCGATTTGTGTTTCAAAGAAATACATAACCATAACGTGATGCCATATCCGTAAAGGTCACGAAATATTCATATCCACCTCTAGCCTAGCTAGACATGGGCCCACTTGCTCACTATGAACTAGGGCTAACAGATCAGTGGCAGTTGCACTTTTACCAAGTAAATAGTGTTATAGGCACTTTGCCTATATAAACTAGATTCGTAGACATCATTTGAATAGAATCAAATCTGTCCTAGTATCCACTCTTCAAAGTGTGGATATACGAGTCTTGTTAATTGTGTCCCAGACAACAATTCCACATTTAAGTTTCAACTGATAAATTCAGTTTGAGTTATTTGTTTGTCATGTTTTACGTTTGAGATTATTTTATATTCAAAATATAAATATGTTATTCACATCTAATGTGTTTATCTCAATATCTCTTTTTATATAAAAAGACACTTTAGTGTTCTAGAATATAAAGGTATATCCGCAACGGATTAAACACTGATATAGAGATAATGTTTCTAGTCAAACTAGTTACATTATAACAGTTTCCTAATTTAAGTACACACCCGAAGGGTAGTTCCTAAACTTAGGATCTATGGTTAAAACAGCGACTTTCCTCCCGTTTCCGATTCGCAGATTAATCTCAACTGAAGTCAGTATCCTACTCATAGCAGATTCTGCACATCAGTACATATTTATGTACCACACTAAGTATTTAAAATCCAATTTTAATACTAGTAGTGAACATATTTATGACAAACATATTTGAAGTCAGAGCCTTGCCCGTCTTCAATTCCTTCATGTCTGCTTTGTCCAAACGGCAGTCACTCTTCCGCGATCCCGTTTGCCACAATTTAGGCAGACATTTTGGGATATGTCATTTGTCTTCCCATAAGATTATAATGATTTTGCCTTTGCCCATTTTCCACATCCCAGGTGCCTTTGGCCAAGCCTTGGCCTTCTAGAATATCGAAGTAAGGTGCGCCTTGCTTTCTTGCCTTATTGCAAACTTTGGCTTTGTCTCCTTGAGAATAGCATTTAACTCTCAAGAGTTTACTATTGCAATTTAGTACTTCTAAGATCTAAGGATAGATCTATGAAGATCCTTCAATTTCATTATCATACTATAAGGATCTAATCCTTAGTTCTGATTAAGAAATTAGGAGTCTATTTGGCAAGCTAATGGATTAAGCACTAAAGTTATCATCACATGAATCTTCCAATCATGCTCTACTATTTGCTCAACTCCGGGCTTAGGCCTAAGATGTTATTTTATCAAATAAAGTAAACTTCTTAGTTCTCAGGACTATCCTGAATTTTATTCCCAATTTGAAAATTAAAGTCGTTTAAATACATTTTCACCAGGATTATGTTTTAAACACTAATCTTTCAATTTTATCTTGTTCTAATAGCCAACTATTTAATCAACGATTTTAGGTACTATTTATTATAATGATTACTATAGTCCAACTATATAATCAACTATAATTTAATAGATTTTAAATTCAATTATATTGATTACTATAATCCAATTATAAATCAACTATTAATTGAATAGTTTGAATACAGTCCAACTGTTTAATAAAACAACTATTAATATTAGTCCAACTAATATATTAATTTATGACGAATGATGAATGAGCGCGTATGGCAAGTAATTAAATGAATAATGCAAATTTAATATTGCCTCCCACTATTTTTCGGCGAGCCTCTAACCCTCTGTCGAGTACTCGGAGAAACCTTGTTTCCTAGTGGGCTAGGATCCCGTTAAATAACACACAATCTTGACTTTGGCCAACAAATTGTATGATAATTAACTAGGTAGATCTCTAAGATCAATTGGATCCATCCAATTCCTAGATCCAGTAGGGGGACATCCAAGTCCGAAACATATATCTTATATATGCCAATATATCCAATATATTACCTAACCATTTTCCTCTGAATCAACTAAGCCTTGGCTTTGGCACAACAAACTTAGTGATCTCAGTCAACGTGAACCATTGACCTTGGAAAGCTTCATAATCAATGTCGATGGACAAGAAGTGATCTTGACTTTGGCCAACAAATCACAACTTGGACAAGACACCAATGATACGAACAAAGCCTTCGTGATTCAAACACATCCGCAACAGACAAAGGTCTTGACTTTGGCCAAAAAACCAATGCCAGTCTTGGATCTTGAGTAAGAATCACTCAATGGAAGGAAAAACGCTTAATATTTTGCGAGGGTTTTTCGCTTGCAAATTGGCAACCAATTTATTATCTTTATTAGGTCTCATCATCATACACCCTTAAACATGCATTCTAAACACATAATAAGGCGCATATAAATATAATAATGATATGCGTATGGATACTTAACACATTGTTCCTAGAACAAATCTCTTCATTTCCTCTCTCCCACTAGCACAAGTATTACTTTTACCCGTTACATAACACTTCTAAAGAAACCTCATTTACATTGAGGGGAATAGGTGAGAAGAGAAATACAAAGAGTAAGGAGGTAATAGGCTGGACACGCAGGTCCAATTAATAAATTCTAAATTTATTACAACAATTTCCAAAATTGCCACACCCATCTAATATCCATCTGATGTACATTATTCATGCATCGCAACCATGTATTCACACAAGCATGTTATCAATCAATCGAATCCAATTAATTAATCTGAATAATTAATGATCATCCAATGTTCAAACAACGATTTGATTTTGCGCGAGTCAAACTCGTTTTGCGAATAAGTACTCAAAGTACAAATTCTTGAATTAAATTAAACTACAACATTAAATCCAATTTAATATGTATTTAATACTAATCCATTTATTTAATTTCAAATTAAATATTACACTTTATTAACGAACCTTAGCGACTTAGATTCTAAATCTAATCGTTACGGGTCTCAAAGCCCGATTAACATCCAATGTCAATTTAATTTAAAGTCCAATGGGCTTTTAATTAATTTCTTAAGGCTTGGACTTTTGGTCAATATGGGTCAAACCCAAATACCAAAGCCCATTAAAGGAATCACCCTTATATGCCTAGAAATCAATTTAGGCCCATTAGGCCCAATTAAAATATTAAAGGTCCATTAGTCAGAATTGGACTTTATGGATTCGGTTTTGGGCCCAAATGGATCCAACCAATTTGCCTAAACCAATCGGTACAACCAAGCCCATTAAGCCCAATTCCAAAATAGCCCAACATAATTAAATTCCAAAATTCCAATTCACAATTTAATTACTCAAAGTGTAATGCCATAATTAATCACCCAAATTAACATTTCTAAAACATCAATTTACACAATTAATAATGTTTATCAATATTAAAACATGTCCAACACATTTTAATCAAAAATCAAACCCAATTTCATGCTTTAAGCTCACGGTAATTAGTGGTAATTTGTCAAATTCAAAATTCAATCCAATTAATTCTCAAATCAACAATTCCCAATTGATTTCAACTCATCCAATGAATCAAAAAACAAAAATTACCATGAGATTAGAGTTCATGTAGATTCGGCCAAGCCAACCCAATTTGGGGAAAAATGATCCAATCCAATTTTCATGAAATTGATCCAATCAAACTTCAATTAAACATCATTTAAGCATACTCAATCAATTAATTTCATCAAATCATGCTCAAAATCAATTTACCCAATTTTAACCCTAAGTTCAAGTTTCATGCTCATACTCACTCTGATACCATTGTTGGAGTTCTACGGTCAAACCGGGATCGTTTTCAAGCAATGAAACACATGTGAATACAACAAAGAAGTTGCGGAATACTTACATTGAGCGGTTGAGCGATGAGATGAAGAATAAAACTTCAAGCTTCTCCCTCATAGGGCTCACGGCTTTGGCAGTTTTTTGTCCTCCATGAATTCGGTCATCACCTCCAAGTGTGCTCCATTGATGCTCCAAGCTCCAAGCTTCTCAAATGGTGATTCCTGTTGGAGTTCTACGGTCCCAAGGATCGAATCAAAAGCATATAAACATGTGTGAATAACAACGACGAAGTTGCAGAATACTTACATCGATCGGTTGAGCGACGCGGGAGGCAACAAAACTTTGATTTTCTGCCTCTACAGTTCACGGCAGTGAGCAGTTTGCTCATCTCCATTTTCAGCTTCAATCAACTTCGTCGAGCTCCAAGCTTTGTCATTTGATTCCCAGCTCATGGGTGGACTTCCATATCACCTTCGCATGTCTTCGTAGTGTGCTAGCACTCCCGATTTTGCCACAAAATCGCGACTCTAAGCTTCCCATTTATTCCTTGGTTCACGGAAGTGAGCTGCCAAAACAGAGGAAAAACAGCCCTTGTTGGGCGAGAGGGAGAGATGAGAGAAAATGAGAGTTGTGTGTGTTGGTTCCAAATTTGTGTATCAAATACTCAAATTTGAATTTCAAATTCATTTTCCATGAATTTGGCTTATAAATAGTCAAGCCATAATGGCACCAACCACTTCCATCAACTTACATCAATCCATCAATCATGAATAGTGACTTGCGTCAATCACTCAAAGTGAAAGACATCCATCACTTGATTGACGAATGATGTGACGCTAGATGCGACTAGCGATATGATGCTTAATTTGACTTGCGTGCCGCACTCGAATTCGAAATGTGAATACGCTCGCAAATAATCTCGGGCTCGAGTTTGCTAATTCTAAATTAACAAATTTTCCGTTACGTCGCAATTAAATCTAATTTAATTAAATAATCATGCCTAGCATAATTACTATTCACGTCACTAACGAATTAATTCTAAATTAATTCGTTCACCCGAATTAAAATCTAATTTTAATTCCTCGTCGAAATCCAATTTCGTTTAATATATCGAATATATTAATTAATAGATTAATTCCAAATTAATCGCTATCTCTCTTTAATTGATATTTTATCCCAGATAAAATATCTTCATAATTAATCCCAGATTAACTTTCTCTCTTTTCTTATTAATCCCAGATTAATTTAGAGTGCGAGTCAAACGTCATCGGTGAATATTTGGGAAGCGACCCATGAGATCCCCAGATATGTTGGCAGTAAATTCAGTCGTCGGACTATCCGAACACGTAAGTACCAAGTACTAGGTTTATACCGATTTACAAGACAAGGTTGGCCTCTAGCAAAGCGCCATGCCTACCCAATTCTCCGGAAATATCCTTATAGGAATAAGGATCTATATCAGGCGTAGTATACATAGTATTGTGTATGTCGAACCAGTATCGGATGATCACGTGCTAGGGCTGAGGCTGGAATTGTGTCTGCCCCGTACGAAGCACATGTCAGATGTCTGGTAACTAGTCTCTATAATCGGATAAACCTGACCTTTTTTATTTTATCCTGATAGCTGCAGCATTTAAGAGAACCAGTCACGTATCCTACGTGACCATCATCTCCACTATGACTGGAGTGATACTTCCGTCTTGACATCACACCCAACACACTATGATTCTCAATATACCCAGCATTGGCGTACACAGAACCTGTTAAAGTCCTGGACGACCGCAACCAAAGTATATTGATTGTCGCAAGTATTAGCGGTGCAAGTCTCAAGTTAAGACCAAATACACCTATCCTGATTTCGGACTTCCATAGACACTTAATCATACTACCAATGGAATTCTGAGGGGGTCTATCCAGAGCTAAGCTGTTTCCCGTACCATTGGTAAAACACAACCTCCTATTACACTTGCATGAGTATCATATACCCAAATATATGAGAACTATGTCGTTGTGCCCTCACAACGTGCACAAGTGTAATACTAGTCTTTTACGCATTTATCGATGTCCAATCTCGACAATGCTCTGACTAGGGATATTTGATGATTAATCCTTCGTGGACTGATACTATCTCATATCATTCTCAATCCAGGAACAAATCATATGGACCTCCTATCATTTATACATCTGGGTGATCTAATCACAAATGATAAGAGTGCAATCTCTTTTGTCACATAGTTAATTTGTACAACAACACCATGATCTGTACAAATAGTGACGCTATGGGTCATAATTGTCCAACAATTCCAAGCTCACAAGTGGGTTTCCCTATCACCTTGTATGGACTCTAATGTGTGCTAGCACTCTTGATTTTGCAACAAAATCATCACAATGCTTCTTCCATGCTCACGGTTTTGATGAACCAAAAGGAGAAGAAATGGCCTCTAAGGCCATGAGAGAGGGAGAAGAGTGGAGAGAGTGTGTTGGTTGTTACAAAAAATTTTTATTAGTTAATTGTTTTCAAAAAACAAATAAACATATACCATTTTTTCTTTTCCAAAAAGTCAAATGGCAATAAAGCCAACCAACAACTACATCAACTATTCACATCACAAGGACTACACATCACATCACTCAAAGTGACAAGTGATTTGACGCTTGATGTGACTAGCGATTTGACGCTTGATGTGACTTGTGGGCCGCACTTAAATTCACAATGCGAGTGCGCCCGCAAATACTCCCGGGCTCGGGTTCGCTAATTCCAAATTAACGAATTTTCCGTTGCGACGTAATTAAATAATTATGCCTAGCAAAATCACTATTCACGTCGCTAACGAATTAATTCTAAATTAACTCGTTCGCCCGAATTAAAATCTAATTTTAATTCCGCGTCGAAATCCAATTTCGTATAATATATCGAATATATTAATTTATCGATTAATTCCAAATTAATCGTTCTCTCTCTTTAAATGATATTTTATCCCATATAAAATATCTCCGTAATTAATCCATATTAATTTTCTCTCTCATCTAATTAATCCCAGATTAATAAAGTGCGAGTCATACGTCATCGGTGAATCTTCGGGAAGCGACCCATGAGATCCCCGGATATGTTGGAAGTAAATCCGGTCGTCGGACTATCCAAACACGTACATACCTAGTACTACGTTTTTACCGATTTACAAGACAAGGTTGGCTTCTAGCAAAACGTCATGCCTACCCAATTCTCCAGAAATATCCTTATAGGAATATGTGATCTATATCAGGCGTAGTATACGTAGTATTGCGTATCTCGATTAGGGGTGTCAAAACGAATCAGCGAATCGAATTCGTGACGAATTCTAAACGAATCGAATTGTAATGCACTAAATTCGAATTCGATTCGTTTATTAAACGAATCCTGATACTAGGATTCGAATTCGATTCGTTAATAAACGAATATTCGTATTCGATTCGTTTATTCGTTTACATAAATCAAACGAATCGAATTGAATTTATTATTCGTTTACCATTCGCATCCGATTCGTTTACGATTCGCATCCGATTCGTTTATTATTCGCATTCCATTCGTTTATTCGTTTATATCAAAATTAAACGAATCGAATTTGTATTCGATTCGTATTCGATTCGTTTAATCAAAATAAAATACAAAATGTTAAAATCTATTAATCTAACCATCAATTTCATACCATATTCATTGTTATAGTCTTAAAATCCATAAACAAGCTCCAAAATTCAAATTACAAATCAATTGCATAATAATTAATAACACTTAAAATCTTCAAAACACATTTCTATCTCCTCTTCCATTTCAATTGAATCATCAATGCTTGGAGAATCATCAACTGTGTACACCATATCAGATTCGTTGGTATCCATTTCCCTGTAATAAAAAGAAGTAAATGCAATACTAGGTCAGCAAACACAGCAGCATAAATCTCAAATCAGTAGTACCCAATAATACAGCAGTGTCAAAGTTGCACAAAATATGCAATACTGTAAATACCTATCAAAATTCACAAAATAATAATCATCTCTCCAAAGCAAGTACCCAATAAAGATAATAAAACCATACAACTCCATGCGTAATATAAATTAAATAGCAATGACAGCAACTTATGAATAATAACATTGAAGATTAAAAACAGTAGAAAATTTAGCAGCAGGTGCATTACAATATTCCAAATTTTATTTTCCTTCTCGTGCACTTTCCGGGAAACCAAACGGCACACAATGCAGTAGGATCAATGACAATGAATTCAATGGGACTATACCAGATTTTTTTCAGGTTTGCAAAACAGAAAAAACCCAAGAATAAAACTTCATAAAGAAAAAAAAACGAAGAGTGAAATAAGAGATTGATCGAAGAACAGGCCAAAAACAAAAAGAAACATAAAATTAACAGTGATGTGAACCCGACAATAACACACCTTGTTCCTTTGTTCTGGTTGTAGGCTTGCAGCTCGTAGATCTGATGCAGCGGCAACAGTAACAGCTTATTTTGTAACAAAGACCGTATTCGATGCCATAAGACAGCCCCGGTATTCTATTCTTCAAAGACGATTCTCAGCATCGACAAGGAGCTTTTCTTTTATGCTTTCAGTTGGGAAGTGGCGAGAGTTTTAGAGATTGAGATAGTTTTAGGTTTAGAATTTAGATTGAGAGAGTTTTAGACTTTTAGGTTAAAGTAGGCGGCGGCTGCAATGGTTTGGTTATGCACAATTAAATTTTTAGGTTATAAACTTAAATTACTAAAATATCCCTCGTACAATTAAACCATATTTGAAAATTTTAAGGGTAAATTTGTAATAATAGTAAACGGGTATTAAACGAATTCGATTCGGATTCGATTCGTTTATGATTCGTTTAATAAACGAATCCTTAACGAATAAACGAATTGATGACCTCAAATTCGGATTCGATTCGTTTAATAAACGAATCGAATCGAATTGACCCATTTATTAAACGAATCCATTTTTCCAAACCCGTATTCGCTTTAAAGCGAATCGAATCGAACGAATAAACGAATCCTGACCCAAATTGACACCCCTAATCTCGATCCAGTATCGGATGTCACGTGCAAGGCCTGGGGCTGGAATTGTGTCTGCCTCGTACGAATCACATATCGGATGTCAGGTAACTAGTCTCTATAATCGGATATACATGACCTAGTCATAATATCCCGATAGCTGCAGCATATAAGAAAACCAGTTTCGTATCCTACGTGAACATCATATCCACTATGACTGGAGTGATACTTCCATCTCGACATCACACCCAACACACTACGATTCTCAATATACCCAGAAAAGGCGTACACAAAACCTGTTAAAGCCCTGGACGACCAAAACCAAAGTATATTGATTGTCGCAAGTATTAGCGGTGCAAGTCTCAGGTTAAGACCAAATACACCTACCCTGATTCGGACTTCCATAGAAACATAGTCATACTACCAATGGAATTCTGAGGGGTCTATCCAGAGCGAAGCTGTTTTACGTACCATCGGTAAAACACAACCTCCTATTACACTTGCATGAGTATCCTATACCCAAATATATGAGAACTATGTCGTTATGCCCTCACAACGCGCACAAGTGTAATACTATTCTTTTTCGCATTATCGATGTCCAATCTGGATAATACTCTGACTAGAGATATTTAGTGATTAAACCTTCGTGGATTGATATTGTCTCATATCATCTCAATCCGGAACTAATCATATAGACCTTCTATCATTTATATATCTTGGTGATCTAATCACAAATGATAAAAGAGCAATTTCTTTTGTCACATAGTTAATTTGTACAACAACACCATGATCTGTACAAATAGTGACGCTATAGGTCATAACTGTCCAACAACTGTTAACTCCTTCGTGCCCAGTTATTCTCATCAAAGAACAGAAACTAATGGCAGAAACAAATAGACAACACACAGATTCAATCACACCAAGAATACAAGATTTTTACAGTGGTTCGTCTGAAAGGTTCAGACTACATCCATGTTGAACTCCGGAAATAAGGAGCTCACTGCACTAATATAGTACCAAGATTACACAAGAATCTTGAAAGAAGTTACAATAACAATTTCCCCAAATTACAGACCAAAAACAAGATGAACCCTAATCTCTAATAGTGTCGATCTCTACACACAAATCCAGCTGCTGCCAATTAATAAATCATCAAGACAATTCGGCCAACAAGCTAATTTACCATGAAGATCACACAAACTTTGATTAGGGATTTGGCTCAATGAAAGAACAAGTAGCCAAACAAGAATATGAGAAATCTGAGAAACAAAAACGCAATTGTCTACACTCTTACTCAACCCTAACAGCCTTTATATATGTGAGCAAAAATAGGAATTTAAGCAACGGCGGAAATTGAGCCACGTGTCACATATCCAATGGGTTCAAAGAAGGCTTCACATTTTACATTTCTTTTTGAAGTAATACTGAAGTACGTATAGTGAGTTCGGCTTGCTACTAGAATTAAATAGAAAAGAGTTTGAAGTGTGAGAATTGGGTGCATTATTGCTGGCAAGCAAAAAAAAAAAATATAATAAAATAATATTAATCATTGCTTTTGAAGTTTATATAAGTGGCAGATTTTGCGTATTAGAAGGCAAGACATCGAAGTATAAAAAAAATAATTATATTTCTCTCTCTCTCTCCTATTTCTTTCTTTTTCCTCGCCAAAACTTTGAAGCGTCGCCGCCGTGTCATCGTCGACCATCTTCATTCACGCGCCGGACCACCGTGTAGATGCCGTCGTTATCTTTCCGTTTCCACCGAGATCGAGTCCAACGGCCTCCGGACGCGCCGCCACGCGCCACCAGACGAGGACGCCACGCCGCCGGTTCTTCTGCAATTTCCTGCCGTCTCCGGTCACTTTTGACGGTCACCTCCGGCGAGTGAGCACTTTTCAGGCCGAGATCTTTCCAACGCCAGTGGTCGCTTCCTGATCCGACATCGTTTGGGTTGTTTTCCGTTTTGGAGTTACCGACGATTCAGGGGTATTACCGGAATTTGAGATCCGACCGTTGGATCGGCGATCCGATCGCACCAGATTGTTGCTCTTGATATTACGAGTGTTTTGGCATATATATTCACCGTAGAAAGTTTTTGGTTGTGGGGTCCGCTTTTTGGTGGTGGGGCCCGATCTTCGTTGTGGGGCCCGCTTGCCTCGCTGAGCTTTCTAATTAGTTCCGGAGCCGTTCATTGCTGTTTTTCTTCTCAGCTTAGTCGTTTGAAATTTCGAACTGATAATCGTTATTGACTTTTGCGTGAATCGAGGTAAGTACACTCTATGGTGATTCTCTTAACATTTGTTTGATGATTGATGGTTGTTGTGTGAGTCGGTATATATATATATAAATATGTTGGTATAATTTTATATATATATTTTGTTATATATAATTACATATTTGTGAGATATAATATTGAGATATTGAAAGCATGATAATACGAAATCATGATTGTTGAGATGAGTTTGATTGGATTGGATGTGAGATGTGATTGTGTTGATGATGTGTGCTGTTGTGTTACGCTGCCGGGTTTGGTATAATAGTGGTCGGATTTGAGATGAGTTGTGATGATACATCAGATGATATAAGATGATAGGAAACCTTGGGAGTTGTCATTGAGGTACTCTCCTACTGGTTTTGATATGGGGGAGTACGGGGGCTTCCTCATTGAGTATATTTTACTCACATTTTACGAGTTGATATGGTTGGAAACCTTGGGAGTTGTCATTGAGGTACTCTCACATTGGTTTCAATCCTCTGTTATACTAGACCCGGAGTAGCAGCCCTGTTTGATGGATGTTTGTACTGTTGAGGTGGGATGTTTGTTGTAATGATATTATAATACATGATATTTTCATATAGATATAAATATGTATATATATAACCCTATTTTGTTGGTGAGGTCATGTTGAGAGAATGAGTGTTTACTTGCTGAGCTTTTTAAGCTCACCCCCCTTTCCCCTAACATTTCAGGTAGTCCGTCTGTACAGTAGTAGCAGTACCAGATTTGGATCCACGTGCCACAGTTGTATATTCGGGTTGGACTAGACATTTGCGTCACCTTTTGTATTTATTTCTTTAATATTGTGTTGTAAACCACAACAGTCGTGTATACTGTTTGGATTTGTAATAAGTGATGTAATATTTGTGTGCATTTGAGTGGTTGTTTGATATATAGTATGCTCGAGCTAATGAAGTCTGCGAACCTCTTTCTAGGGTTGGGCCCGCTCTAGGGAGGGGGTCGTGATATGAAGTGTATTGGAATTTACTTACAATGATTATTCCATATGTCATCATGAGAGGGATGATATTAATAAAAATTGATATATCTTAAAATAATAATAATAATCATAAACAAATTTGTGTTATATATGAATAGGATTACTAGAAAATTTCGAATCTTCAATATTTTTAATTTTTTATTTTTTTTTTTGTATTGATTAAAATATCTGGTAAGAATTTTGGGATGATTTTTGTCCCAATTAAAAAAGATTCATGATAATTTTTCTTTCCGAGTTCATGATGCGTCCCGAATTATTGTTTAAAATTTCTAAATCTTGATCAAGATTTAAGATCTCATATTATTCAGCATGAGATTTTAGACTATTTTTCATCCAATTACATTATTAGAATTGAAAAATCTATTAATGATTCGGGATGATTTTTCATCATAATTATATAATTGAAATGAAATTGGATTAGCAAATCTCAATCCGGATGACGATGCGAACCCTATATATGAGGGTGACCATTTGTTGAGCTAGTAAAATTCTTGTGTTGAAAACGTTGATATATCGTTTGGTAAAGAGTATTAATTGAGAGTATAATAGCTAGCTTATAAGTATTGCAGTGAAAGTATAAGTTAGCTTATAAGCTCATCAAACTCTATATCAACATTATATAAATTTATGCTTCAAACCATGCTCATATGGGTGAGGCGGGGTTGATCAAGTTGCTGATAAATTAAAAAAAAAAACCATTGTCGTGTGTGTGTGTTTTTTGGGGGTGTTTCGACAGCCACATGGGGTGTTCCGGCAACAACAGGGGATGTTCCGGCCACCCACCAACTCCCTTTGGCCAAATGAAGCTAACCAAGGTGTCGCGACTGGCCAGCGATGGCGAGAAGGTCGGCTACCGGCCAACTTCTCTACCGATGAAGGGAATGGATTTTTTGGGCTATTTGGAAATTATGCCAAACTTCTGTGTTTATATAATAAATTTTCTAGAATTTACATTCAGGTCTCCGCAAAGTTGCAAAACGTATTCAACATGAAAGTTGTTCGTCTCGGAAAAATCTATTTGACCGGTATAGAATTAGCTCAATCGGATTTCGTTTGATATTTTATAGCCAAAATAATATACTTTTCTCATATTAATTACATAAAAATTTGTGAGAGTTGGTGCTCGACGAGCCAGCTTTTTTATTATATTTCCCTGAAAATACATAACCACATATATTTTATTTTGAATAAAATAAACAGTTTCATCAATATATTCTCTTTTATATATAGTAAAGACGTAACATACCCTAAAATGATTAGTTATGATATAGTTACAAAAGCGTCGCAACTAACATTGAGTTGTATCATAACAGTACCATTTTAAATAATTTATTGTCAATGTTTATATTACTTGGTCAATAATTAAACTCGTAGAGACTGTACACTTGTAAGAAATGGTGGACGGACGATGTCGAACAACCAATTTCTCTCTCCTACCCACACTTTCTCTCTCATGTGTTTTTCTCTCTATTGGAATCGACTCTCTTCTCTCTCTCTCACTAGTCTCTGAAGTCATCTATTCCCTATTGTACTGAAAAACACACACTCACCTTCTCCCTTTTATTTCAGATAACACACCGAAAAAATAATGGTTGGTTTCTGTTGACGGTGGATTTTGGTCTCAGGGTAATATTGGAATATCACTCCCGAGGAAATCCTCCTCCAACTGTGAATTTGTTTGGTTATGAGGGACCAAAAGCAAACTTAGCGGAAAACAAGAAAATGCGCCAATCAGACAAGGTGATTTAACGTGGTTCGGTGGATTTTGGGATCCGACCTACGTCCACGGGCAAGAACAGGATGGTGCTTTTTATTACTGAAATATGCTTCTCGGATCTTTTTTGTGTTTACAAGTCAGAGCTTGATGATTCTAATCTCTTACTCTTGTGATGATTTTCAGATGATCTTTTAAACATGCTCTACCCTCCTATTTATAATAATACAGAAATCAGATTCATGTTTGGACTCAATCTTCTCTTCTTGTAGGGTTTCCTAATCCGGTGCTGCCTTCTTCTTCCGTATTCCCTTTTGGATTCTGACTCCTTCTCCTTGCGAGAGTAGGATATCTTTCTTATCTTATCCATAAGAATGGGGTGCTTTTGTTTTGAACACGGCCCGTTGTCTGGTCGGTCTTAATGAGGTCGGCCATGAAAATCTTTTATACTGAGAACGCTCCTGCCGACCTCTATAGTGCTCGGTCATCTGAACCAAAGTGGTCGGTCTTCACATGAACTGGTCGGATCGGCTACATGATTTTAGCCAGACAGAGAATTTACCCTTTTGTCCTTGTCGTGCTGTCTTAAATGTTGTAGCGCCTGAAAACACCATCAACATCTGTCCCCTAGTTCTCGGTTCCAACGAGTATGTGAGTTGGTACCGGGAACTATATGAAGAGGGTGTGCTGATTGTCTTCGCTGGTAGTTGTCCCAGGGTGCAAAAAAGAATTTTCTTGCCGTTCCAATCATCTTTCCTCGAGACGTACAACCGTCATGTCTTCTTAAATGCCTATCAAATCAACCTTTAGGGTTTCTTCTAATGTTCGACACTTGTCAACATCCGCTGGGTTCCCGCCAAAAGAGGGGACGAATCGACCGCGCAGAGGCGTTTTCTCAGTGGGTTGATCTCAGCCGTCTGTTTGAACTTGGGAGGCCCCTTTTGTGGCCGACACTTGGCGTTCATCCGGGCTCTTCCTTTAGATCCAATGGTCACGAGCGTCCTGGTCACGACTATAAGAAGGGGAGGTTTCTACTGTTCCATCTTTTTCGGTAATTTCTCCTTCCTCTCTGCAAGCATCTCGGTTGAGTTTGCTCATATCTGCATCTCGGATTTCAACTGCGGGCTTCGTTCTCTGCTGTGAGCATAAGGAGCGGGCATTTACCGTACTGCACGACCTCCTGTTTTTCCGAGAAGAACAAGTAGGTTCTCTGAACGACTTCTCTCTCTTTTTTATGCTGTGACTCTGTTTGTTTATTTTACTTAGGGAGAGACTTGTGGTTTTGCTGGGTCTTGCTTTAGGGCACTTTTTAGAGACTTTCTATCTAGTTTAGCACGGACACCGTGGGTAGCTCCTCATAGACTGATTCTCCTCCCTTCACTGTTTTTCTGGGTGTCAGGGATGTCTGACAATAGTTCTCCCTCCGAAAGGGCCTGCCAAGATTTCAACTCCCCCTGCTGAAGAGCTCTCCTCGGGCTCAGGGGCACCTAGTGTAGAAGACCTTGACACTACCCCCACTGCTTCTGAGATCGAAAACGACTCCTACCATCAGAGAGTTCCTCGGAAGGACCCAGAGCCTGGTGAACTTGGGTCGTCGGCTCTGGATATGAACCGTCCCTCCAAGATAACCGAGGATGATCTCGCCCTTCTCCGTGAGCGGTATAATATTCCGATAGACATCGCTCTTGAAGTTCCCGGCCCGATGGATCGTGCTAGTCAGCCCGATGAGGGCTCGGTGGCGCTTCTTCCTATCTTTTTCGAATGTGGGCTGCGGCTGCCGATGCAGCGCTATTTTGCTTGGATGCTGGCCGAGATGGAGCTTGCCCCTTGCCAATTGAGCTTGAATAGCTGGAGGATCCTAGCCGGCATATATGTGGTCTGGCACCGGGCAGGTTTAGGTGTACCTTGCTTGGAAGAGGTGAAGAGGTTGTACCGTTTGAAGTCTAACCCAAAGACTCACTACGGTTGGTATTACCTCTCTGCTTACGATAGCTCGTCCAACCTTGTCCAGAAGCTCCCTGACTCCAACAAGAACTTCAAAGACCTTTGGTTCTGGGCTACTGGGGATTGGGGTCGGGTCCTGAGATCGTTTGAGGAGGACGTCTCGGTTCCGGACATTTTCAGAGCTGGAGGTTAGGAGTTTAATACCCATTTTGTCTTTCTTTACTCCCATTCTTAGTTTCTTAGGTTTCTGACTTCTCTGGTTTCCCCCAGCTTGTTGGCGAGATGCTCCAAAGGTTTCTCATCAGGTTCGGAGGCGGGTACTTGGGCTCGGGGATATGCTGCCCCTGGAGGAATTTGGTCAATGATGCGGCCTTTGTTGAGTCAGGCCTCATTCAAACCGTCCCTCCGAAAGTATCTGGTCGGATAGGTAGGTGTCTGATGGTTATTTGATGATCTCCCTTGTTTGTTTCATCATGTTTTGATATCTTTGTTATATGCTCGGTCCCTGATTTCCTTCTTTTTTTTGTAGGCATGTCGAAGAGGCCTAAGTTTCTTGAGAAGTTGGCCGGTACCATGAAGAAAGCCGGCCGTGCTGATGTTGGAACTTCCCGGGCACAGCCTGACACTGCTGGGGTTGGAGGGCGTCTCAAGGAGATGTCAGCCAGTTGCTCGGGGTCTCTCTTCTCCTGGTGTACAATCATCGGGGTCTGCTCGTCTCATCCCAGTCCGCCAAAGCCTTTTAGGAAGAGGAGGCGTCAATTTGGGTCTGAGGAGACCGAGCTGGTCCAAGAGGAAGAAGAGGAAGCTGCTGCTCCGGTTAAGAGGAAGGACGTCCGTAGGGGGAGGAAGTCCTCTGAAGGCTCCTCCAAAAAACGGAAGGGCCCTGTGGTCCTCGGGGTGGACGACTTGGGGGAAAACATCCGGGAGGCCACTTCCCACTTAGTGCCGGCCTTCAATGAATTGGCCGAGGTGATTCCTCCTGAGGAGGTCTCGAGGTATGAGGATATCTCGCCCGAGGCGGTGATTGCCGAGATGAGCTCTCAGATGGCGAAGGTATTTTCACTTCCCTTCTCGGTTTTTGGGTTTTGGTCCTTTTTATTTTATGTGTTGACTCCTCCTTTTTCCTTTTTGTGTGCAGGCCAACTATCTCATGGCCAAGAATAAGGGTCTTCTTCTGACTTTGCTGTCCGAGGGTGGTCAGGCCCAGAGGCTTCAAAATCGTCTCTCCGAAGTGGAGGCAAAACTGGCTGACCGGGAGGGGACGATAGAGAACCTTCAGCTGGCTGCCGTTGAGAACTTCAAAACGAATAAGGCTCTTAAGGCTGCTGCCTCACTGGAGCGAAAGCTTGCTGACACTGCCCGGGAGGATTTGAAGGCCGCCCAATCTGAGATTGGCGTTTTGAAAGGAAGGTGGCAAGTGCTGAGGCCAAGTTGAAAAACAAGGACGAGGAGGTTGCACGGGCCCGAGATAGTCTTGAGAGGAAGAAGACCGAGCTTGAGGAGAGAGAGGTTGATCTCGAGGAGAGAGAGATCGAGCTTGAGAAGAGGGAGAGTGAGCTTGAGGCCGAAGGGAGGCTATCCGCCTTGAGGGAGTTGGGGATTGTGCTGATTTAATTCCGATGGTGCTGCCAATCTGAACATGGACCCCATCCGTGCGGCCATCAGTTATTGCAAGGGGGATATCTCCGAGGAGGAATTCCAGAAATGGCTCCCTCCACCTGCCGAGGTTATGAATCCTGATCCGATTTCGGTCGTCCCGGCTTCTGGAGTTTCCCCTGGAAGGACGATCTGATCTTCCATCCTCCGGCGAGGACTGCCTTGAGATCCCTCCTCCCGTCCCTGAAGTAGAGGTCTATCCTGCTGTCGAGGTTGAAGCCATAGTCCCTCCTCCGATGCCGAGCCGCTTCTCTCCGCCACCTGAACCTCTGAGGAAGAAATTCCTGCCCCTGCGCGGGCTGAATGAAAAGGGTAACCCTACCGGGGCCCTATGTACACTTTAACTTTGTGTAATAACATTATAATTTTATATACACATGTATATTTATGTCTATTTATTTCTCTCCTTTTTTTGTTGTCCGAACAATATGAGACCCTTCAGAGGTCATCATGAACCGGAGGGGTATAACCTGACCCCGAGCTGGGTAACGGTCTTCGATTCTGGGGGAATGTTTCCTCCCCAAATCGAAGGAGTTTGACTCGGTGGGACGTAACCCGACCCCGAGCTGAGTGAAAGACTTGGGTTCTGGGGGCATGTTACCTCCCCAAACCGAAAGAGTTTGACTCGGTGGGACGTAACCCGACCCCGAGCTGTAAGAATCACTTGGTCCTGGGGGAATGTTACGTCCCCAGTCCAAAGAGCAGACTCGGTGGGACATCGCCCGACCCCGATCTGTGAGAATCACTTGGTCCTGGGGGAATGTTACGTCCCCAGTCCAAAGACAGACTCGGTGGGACATCGCCCGACCCCGAGCTGTGAGAATCACTTGGTCCTGGGGGAATGTTACGTCCCCAGTCCAAAACAGACTCGGTGGGACATCGCCCGACCCCGATCTGTGAGAATCACTTGGTCCTGGGGGAATGTTACGTCCCCAGTCCAAAGACAGACTCGGTGGGACATCGCCCGACCCCGATCTGTGAGAATCACTTGGTCCTGGGGGAATGTTACGTCCCCAGTCCAAAGACAGACTCGGTGGGACATCGCCCGACCCCGATCTGTGAGAATCACTTGGTCCTGGGGGAATGTTACGTCCCCAGTCCAAAGACAGACTCGGTGGGACATCGCCCGACCCCGAGCTGTGAGAATCACTTGGTCCTGGGGGAATGTTACGTCCCCAGTCCAAAGAGCAGACTCGGTGGGACATCGCCCGACCCCGATCTGTGAGAATCACTTGGTCCTGGGGGAATGTTACGTCCCCAGTCCAAAGAGCAGACTCGGTGGGACATCGCCCGACCCCGATCTGTGAGAATCACTTGGTCCTGGGGGAATGTTACGTCCCCAGTCCAAAGAGCAGACTCGGTGGGACATCGCCCGACCCCGATCTGTGAGAATCACTTGGTCCTGGGGGAATGTTACGTCCCCAGTCCAAAGACAGACTCGGTGGGACATCGCCCGACCCCGACCTGAGTTTTTGAATAGTCCCGTGGTTTTTTTTGCTTCCGAAAGATTTTGCCAGACAATGAATTTTTATTCATGCTTGGGGGCGTGCTGCCCTTTTTACAACAGTTGTTCCTATTCGGTGTTTTGCCCGGTTTTTGCAAAAAAGAAAATAGAAGAAAGGAAAGTTGATTTTTACGGGAAGTACTTTCTTAACATTTCGGCGTTCCATGGTTTCTTCAACCTCGTGCCGTCCAGATGTTCTAGGATGTAGGCCCCTGGTCTTACTACTTCGGTGATTTTGTAGGGTCCTTCCCACTTGGCACCTAACGACCCTTCTTCTGGTCGCCGGGTGTTCAGAGTCACTTTTCTTAGCACTAGATCGCATGTTAGAAAGGAGCGGGTCCGAACTCTCCTATTGTAGAAGCGGGCCATTCTCTGTTGGTAGATTGCTGCTCTTACTGCTGACTGTTCTCTTCTTTCTTCTTTCTTCGATCAGGTCGAGGTGGTTTTTGATAAGTTCTTCGTTCCGCTCGTTCTCAAGTGGCGGACCCTGTGGGTTGATATTCCGATCTCTGCTGGGATGACGGCCTCACATCCGTATGATAGGGAGAAGGGTGTCTCTCCGGTTGAATCTTTGAAGGTCGTCCGGTGTGCCCACAGTACTTCCGGTAGCTCCTCGACCCATAGGCTTTTGCTTGATCCGAGTCGAGCTTTCAGGTTTGACTTGATGGTTTTATTGGTGGCTTCAACCTGCCCGTTTGACTTGGGATGGGCTGGCGAGGCGAATTTCAAAGTTATCTGGAGGTCTTCACAAAGTTTCCTGAATCCCCTGCTGTCGAATTGCTTTCCGTTGTCGGTGATGATTGCTTGGGGGATTCCGAACCGACAGATTATATTTCTTTTCAGGAACTCTGTGGCCTTCTTTTCCGAGATGGTGGACAAGGGCTCTGCCTCTACCCATTTGGTAAAGTAGTCTATGGCCACGATTGCATATTTTGCCTGACCTCGTCCTTTCGGCATCGGCCCTATGATGTCTAGCCCCCTGTGCGAAGGGCCAGGGGCTGGATATGGTGGTCAGCTGCTCTGCCGGTTGATGGTAGAGGTTGGCATTTTTCTGGCAACCTTCGCATTTCCGTGCTATCCTCACGCCATCCTGGTGCATGGTTGGCCAGTAAAACCCTTGCCTCAAGGCTTTGAAGGCGATTGATCTTCCCCCGGGCTTGGCTCCGCAGATGCCTGCGTGAATCTCCCTGAGCACGTAGTCTGCTTCTTCTGGTGCTAAGCATCTTAGGAGGGGTACGGTGTATCCTCTCCGGTAGAGTACTCCTTCAATCAGGGAAAACTTGGTACTCTTGAACTTCAGCTTCCTGGCCTCCTTTTTATCTTTAGGGGTTTCTCCTGTTTCCAGATATCTCCTGATCGGCTGCATCCATGAATCTTTGCCTTCTTCTTCTAGTACATCCACCTCTGTCTCCCCTATGCTTCTTTCTCGGAGGTATATAAGAGGGATTACCCTGGGGTTTTCTGTCCTCATTGAAGAGGCGAGTCGGGCTAGGGAATCTGCTTCGCAGTTGTCTTCTCGTCCGACCTGTTCGAAGAGTACGTTTCCCACTTTCTCCACCCATTTCTTCACTTCGGCCAGGTAAGCTACCATGGCTGGTTCTCTGGCTTGAAAGTCCCCTTTCAGCTGTTGTATTGCTAGCTGAGAATCACTCCTGATCACTACGTTGTGGACCCCTACTACCGTACATAGCCTTAGTCCGGCCAGTATTGCCTCGTACTCTGCTTCATTGTTTGTAGTTTTGAAGGCGAATTTGAGGGCGAGCAGTATTTCTTCTCCCTTTTCACTTTTTAGTGCTACCCCTGCTCCGTAGCCGTGCGAACTTGCGGATCCGTCTACAGACATTTCCCACCTGTCTTCTTCCACGGCCAAGACCTGTGGTTCCGTGAGTTCTGCTATGAAGTCCGCTAAGGCCTGCCCTTTTATTGCTGTTCTCGGGAGGTAGGAGATGTCGTGCTCGCTTATTTCTACTGACCACTTCATTAGTCTCCCTGAGGCCTCTGGTTTTTGCAAGATTTGTCTCAGGGGATAATCCGTGTATACCTTGATAGGATGGGCCTGAAAGTAGGGTCGTAACTTCCGTGCCGCAGTGATCAGGGATAGGGCAATGAGTTCGTGCATGGGGTATCGTGTTTCTGCGTCCAGCAGGGCTTTACTGACGTAGTAAACCGGTTTCTGGACATGGTCGGTCTCTTGTACCAGTGCCGAGCTTACTGCGTGTTTTGAGACGGCCAGGTATAGATACAGTGTCTCCCCTGGGAGGGGTTTGGCTAGGAGAGGGGGCTGTGCCAGGTATTGTTTTAGGTGCTGGAAGGCTTCTTCGCACTCAGGTGTCCAGTCGACCCCTTTTTGAGCTTTTTGATGACTTTGAAGAAAGGATGGCACTTGTCGGTTGCTCGCGAGATGAACGGTTGAGTGCGGCGATTCTTCCTGTAAGGCTTTGTACTTCCTTAACTGTCCGGGGCGATTTCAGGTCTAGCACTAGCACGGCTTGTATCTTTTGCGTTTCGCTTCAATACCTCGTGAACTCACCATGTAGCCCAGAAATTTTCCTGAGGCTACCCCGAATGCACACTTCTCTGGATTGAGCTTTAAACTGTGTTTCCTCAGGAGTTCGAAAGTTTTCTTCAGGTCGGCCACATGGTCTCTTGGTTCTCCGGACATTGTTATCATGTCGTCGACATATACCAGCATGGTTGTGCCGATGAGCGGTTTGAAGATTTTGTTCACCAGTCTCTGGAAAGTCGCCCCTGCATTCTTCAATCCGAAAGGCATTACTTTATAACAGTACAGCCCTTGGTCAGTGATAAAGGTGGTCTTCTCCTCGTCCGCAGGGTGCATCTTGACTTGATTGTATCCCGAGAAAGCGTCCATGAAGCTTAGCAGCCCTTGGCAGGCTGTTGTGTCTACCAGTTGGTCTATATTTGGGAGGGGAAAGCTGTCTTTTGGACATGCTTTGTTGAGGTCGGTGAAATCTACGCACATTCTCCACTTTCCGTTAGATTTTTTCACCAATACTACGTTGGACACCCACTCTGGGTATTTTACTTCCCGGATGAAACCGGCTTTCAGCAATTTTTCCACCTCGGTTGCTATTGCTCCGCACCGCTCCTGGTTGAATATTCTCCTCTTCTGTTTTACTGGTTTGTGTAATGGGTTCACTGCTAAGCGATGGCTTACGAATTTTGGGTCGATTCCGGGCATGTCATCGTGTCCCCATGCAAAAACGTCGGGGTACCCTTGTAGACATTCCAACAAGTCTTTTCTTAGGGCCTCGTCTAGACTTCCCCCTATTTTTATGCTTTTCTTTGGCCCGAATAGCTTTACTTCTTCTAATTCTTCGGCTGCTCCGAGCCGTGCAGCTTTATCGGGCCGAGGAGCAGGGTCTTTCCTCGTGTTCTCGTCGTCCTCGTCTCTCTGTCTCTTCTTGGTGCCTCTTTCCACGCAGAGGGTCTCTCGCGAGTAAGTGGCAAAACAGCTGCGGGCTATCTTCTGGCTTCCGCATATGATCCCGATCCCTTCCCGTGTGGGGAACTTCAATTTCAAGTAATAACAGGACATTGCGGCCTTGGTTCTCATCATGAAGGGGCGGCCGACAATGACTTGATAACTGCTCATGCAGTCTACTACAGTGAAGTTTATCATGATTGTTCGGGTTTTGGGGGCGGCTCCGATCGTCATTGCTAGTTGAATTCTTCCCAGCGGGACGACCGTTGATCCCCCGAAACCGTACAGGGGGTGATGTCTTTGGTTAGAGCTGTGCATTCTACCCCCAGGCTCTCCAAAGTTTCTTTGGAAATTATGTCTACTGCGCTCCCGGGGTCCACCAAGATTCTGTCCACTTCTGTGCCGCCGATTGTTGCTTTGATTATTAGTGCGTCGTCATGGGGGAAACTTACCCCCTGAGCGTCTTCATCGGTGAACATAATGGGTGTCGACCGATTCCTCGTGGGTTTGGGATTTTTTCTGTTTCAGTCAGCACCTCTGTCCCCCGTGCTCGGCTGTAATTCTTTCTCGACCGGTTAGAGTCCCCGGCCAGCGTTGCCCCTCCTGCGATGACGTTCACCTCTCGATTCCTTGCCCTTTGTCTGGCGGCCATGATCTCGTGGTCGATGTAATTGTTCAGGTACCCGTTCCGGGCCAGGTCCTCCATTTGTTCCCGCAGGGTCCTTGCATTCATCGGTTGTGTGCCCTTTTAGATTGTGGTGCAGGCAGTAGGATCTTTTGTTTTTCTGTCTGGGGGAAACCTCCTGAGGTCGGGCTCTATTAAGAGGCCTTTCTCCCGTATCTCCATGATGATTTCCCCTGGCGGCTTGCTTAGGGGAATATACGCTTCCTCTCGGACCACATGGTTTACTTGAGTTGCGGGCCTTTTGCCTTGATCCTTTTGTGCCATTGGTTTGAACTCTTTGGGTCTTGGATTGAACTTCCGGAATTCTCTCTCCGGTCGCCGATGGTCTTCTCTCCTGGTTACCCTTTCTCTGGCGGTTGTCCCTCTCCGGGATACTTTTTCCTCGCTTTCTAGTAGGACGTACTTCCTGGCTACCTCCAGTGCGGTAGCGTAGTCTGGTGTCTCATGGATCCTCAGGTGGGTCCACAGTTTCCCGACCCTTAGGGCCCCTTTCAGACTTTCCAGGGCTTCTTGGGATTCGTACCCTCCGACCTCGAGTACAGTGTTGTGATACCTTTCAATGAAGCTTTTCAGTGTTTCGTCGTCTCCTTGTTTCATGAGCCTTAGTTCTCCTATTGTTTTTTTAGGGGTGCAGGCTCCTTTGAAATGCCGGATAAACGACTTCTTAAGTTGGGAGAAGCTCTGAATGCTCCTCGGGGCCAGACTTCTATACCATAGGATGGCGGGCCCCCTAAAGTTAAGGGAAATACTTTGCATATGGCGTCGCCCGTTACTCCCTGTACTTCCATCAGGAGGACAAAGTTTTCGATGTGGGATTTTGGGTCGGAGTGGCCTTTGTATGGTGCCATGGTCGGCATGTTAAATCGCTTCGGGAACTGTGCTGCCTTTATTTCTTCCGTAAGGGGAGACCCCTCTTCCTCGCCTCGGGTGTCTCCCGCGCCGATCTTGAGGCCTTCCCCCATCTGTCATCTCTTTTCTCAACCAAGATTTTATTTCACGGGTTGTGCCCCTGCTGCCTTCTGTGTCTTTCTGTTCGCCTGTCGCCCCGGGCGTGGCGTTCTTTAAACCCAGAGGTCTCCTGTACGTCTTCGTTATACTTTCTATCCTCCCTCTTGGAGTTGTAAAAACTGTCGGAGGAGGGGTCGGGTGATTGTTCCTCCTCTTCTTCTTCCCATGTGTCTTCTGATCTTCCTACCACCGCAGATCTTATCCCATAGGGGCCTCTCTTTCTGGGTCCCTCGTCTTCGCTTACATCTACTACTCTTTTTCCTCTTTCCCCCTCTTTCCTCCTTTGTCCGGTCTCGGTTTCAGTTTTCTCGTTGTTTGCTCCTTCCATTCTTTCTAGTCGATCCATCATAGACCTCATGCCATCTTCCATTTTTTTCATCCAGTCCATTGCCGGACCTCCTGGTTGGTGATTTCCGTCTTCCGCCATTTGTCTTATCACGTGAACTGCTTTTTGTGAAGTTCCCCACAGACGGCGCCAACTGTTGACGGTGGATTTTGGTCTCAGGGTAATATTGGAATATCACTCCCGAGGAAATCCTCCTCCAACTGTGAATTTGTTTGGTTATGGGGGACCAAAGCAAACTTAGCGGAAAACAAGAAAATACGCCAATCAGACAAGGTGATTTAACGTGGTTCGGTGGATTTTGGGATCCGACCTACGTCCACGGGCAAGAACAGGATGGTGCTTTTTATTACTCAAATACACTCCTCGGATCTCTTTTTTGTTTTACAAATCAGAGCTGATGATTCTAATCTCTCACTCTTGTGATGATTTTCAGATGTCTTTTACACATGCTCTACCCTCCTATTTATAATAATACAGAAATCAGATTCCTATTTGGACTCAATCTTCTCTTCTTGTAGGGTTTCCTGATCCGGTGCTGCCTTCTTCTTCCGTATTCCCTTTTGGATTCTGACTCCTTCTCCTTGCGAGAGTAGGATATCTTTCTTATCTTATCCATAAGAATGGGGTGCTTTTGTCTTGAACACGGCCCGTTGTCTGGTCGGTCTTAATGAGGTCGGCCATGACAATCTTTTATGCTGAGAGCGCTCCTGCCGACCTCTATAGTGCTCGGTCATCTGAACCAAAGTGGTCGGTCTTCACATGAACTGGTCGGGTCGGCTACATGATCTTACCAGACAGAGAATTTACCCTTTTGTCCTTGTCGTGCTGTCTTAAATGTTGTAGCGCCTGAAAACACCATCAACAATTACTTTTTATAATAAAAGTTTAGTTTGAGTTATATTTCAGGAGTAGTTGTTGTTAAATTTTGGGGGAAGAGACGTGTGTATGTGAGAGGGGTTGCTTGAATTTGGAGAATGAATTTTAGTTTTATAAAATTTGATGAAACAAATAAAGAGATGTGGTCTCACACCCAGCTGAATCATATGGGGGTCTGAGTTTTGTTGCCATAATTTTACCTTGTGTGCATATGTAGGAGAAGCCTTTTCCATGGTAAAGGTTTCTACTACCTCTTTGCATATATGTAAGCGAATATTTTAATATATAATTTTTCCATAATCTTTTGTCAAACTACTTTAATAACAATATGTATTAAGATTCAGTTATTAACCAATACAATACATTTGAATTTAAAATCCATTAACTTAAAAGGTGTCAAATTAAAAAAAAAAAAAAAAAGTAGCAAAATTCGGACAAATTGAGCAAAACCTCCCCTTATGTTTGATGAAATTAAGTGAAAAAATGCATAATCTCCATTGATAATGGATATCCCTAACCATTTGGTTTGGAATTCGAAATGATTTTTTGTTCCGATTTAAAAAATCAATCGATATTCGAGATTATTTTTCGTCTCGAATCATAATCAGAATGGAATGGGACGAGACCGGTCCAGGACAGGTAGTCTCGATTGACATCCATATCTTATATTTTACATTAAAAATTAAAATATTTATAGCAAAATTCTATATAGGAGGTTCTACTTAATATTTAAAAAAAAAAAAAAACATATGTAGGATTTTTACTTAATTTTAAAACATTATAGTGTTTCCCTTAATTTCACTAAATATGAAGGGTTTTTGTTATTTTCCCACAAAATTATTTGGTAACAACTAACAGGTAAAAAATGTAGGTTTAAAATTCAGTTCTTGTTTTTGCGCGCTGACATGTAATAAAACAATTTGGTTGCATGAAGCATATGAACACATCCAACTTTGGCAACCCCAATACAAAACTGAAAGCAAAAACTTTTTATTTATTTATTTGTCTTTTTTTTTTTTTTTTCACTTAATCCATGAAGTGTTCTAGTTGTTGGCTTGTTGCTACACTTAGACCGCGGCAAGGTTCCGGTTCGGATTGGAATCGAACCGGTTGGAATTACTGGAACCGTTCGGTTCCAGCTGTAGGTTCCGGTTGGAACCGGTTTGAATTTATATAATAAATTTTTTTTTATTTTTTAATAGAATTTTATTTGTAATTTAATGTAATTAGGTAATGTAAGTTATATATAAATTCAAATTCATAATTTTAATTATATTGATTTATCAATCGGGTCTAGCTACACTTTGTCACATGTAGCAACAAATTAAAATCTTGAACGGTTTCTAACTTTTTTGCAAGCTTAAAGAGAGTTTGAGATTTTCTTCTTAACTTTCTGTTGCAAAATTCACACAATTAATTCTCTATATATCTAAAGCCTCTGCGTTTTCCTTTCTCTTCAACTTTCCTTCTCTCCAAGCTCTTGTCTCCATAGCTAGTGACCTAGCTGGGAAAATATATAAAAGAAGGAAAAAAAATGAGTATTTTGGTGAATTTATGCCATTTTTGGCCATGGTTATTGTGCAATTTGGCTATGCAGGTATGAATATCACTTCAAAATTGGCCATGGACTCTGGCATGAAGCCTCTTGTTCTTGTTGCTTATAGGCAAATTTTTGCTACCTTGGCCACCATCCCCTTTGCTTATTTCTTTGAATGGTAATTTTTTTTTCTTATCAACTTTTAGACAATAATTTACTCATCCTTTTCTTTCTCAAGCATTATCAATTACTATTTTTTTGGGAAGATTTTCAATATTATTTCCTCTTCTTGTTTGCTTATTGAAGTTCAAATGGAAAAATTAACAACTGGTTTACAAGTTTTATGTTACATAAAGTTTCTTTAGTAATGCATGTATTGAGATGGGGTTCAAATCTTGTTGCATAAAATGTATAGTTCCCATTCGAAAAGAAATAAAAGTTAATTAAGTTTCTTATTTCTGTTTGGTTGCTGAGAAATCATAGGAAAATGACAGATTTCAGCATGTTACATTCTACAGTTCCTGCATAATTTGAGCAAACAAAATCGAGGTTTATGGATTTTTTATTTGTCACAAATGATTTTATATTACCATTTCCTCTATCGTGTTTTCAATATGGGGCTTAATTTTCTTGTTTTTCAGTGAAAAACTGAAGCAGTTTTCTGAATGACCTGAATTAAAAAGTCCTTTGGAACTGTTAAAATGTTTTTCATTTATGATTATAGAAATTTGAAAGTAATGAAAACTATTGAACGGTATAAATAGTAGAATGAGAGAAAACTCCGAGTTGAGATGGGAGAACTTGTATTGTTTGATACGAAATTTGATATACTTTTTTTATTTTGAATAAAAAATCATATTAGAATTCTAGATGAGTTTTTATCTTAAATATTGACTTTTTATTAAATATGATTCGAGATATTGAAATTATTGTGAATCCAGATCAAACGGTTCGAATATTCACAATAATTTTTCAATATTCGAGATATGAAGTTTTCTCATCCTTTTAAAAATTATTGTGAATCCAGATCGTTTGATCTGGATTCACAATAATTTTTTGTCCCGATTTGAAAATCAAACGAAATTTGGAATGATTTATTTTTTTTTTTCTGAATCTATAATCAGGAAATGGTAATGCAAGTATTGAGATGGGGTTCAAATCTATTGCTTAAAATGTATAATTTCCATTAAAAAGGAAATAAAATTAAGGATTATTTACGTTTTACATAAAATAACAACTTGGTATTATAATTATTAATATATTACATTTTACTATAAAACTTATATAAATTTAACATTTTCTACTTTTTCATCTAAACCGTTAGTTGACCGTCAGTTGACCTTTAAAAAGACTGTTTTATCTAGGGGTGTTCATGGGACGAGTCGGGTCGGATTTTTTTGAAATTTTTGTGACCCGATCGGATCGGATCACGCGGGTCCGAAACCTGAACCCAAAATTTGAGAGGTGAAACCCGATCGGGTCGGGTCGTCCAAAAAAATATTTTTTTTAATGAATTAATTATTTTAAAATATAAATATTAGTTATTTTATGTCCCGAAAATTATCATATATATAAAGTTTCAAGATAACAAAAGTGATAAATAAATGAAATAATAGTGAAAACTTTAAAAAAATAATAATTTTTTTAGAAAAATAATAAAAATATTATAGTTTCGGGTAGGGTCGGGTTTTAATGTCAAACCCGTGACTCAACATGAAAATTCCGAGTCGGGTCGGGTTAACCCCAAAAACTCATTATTTTTGTATGAAACCTGCGCGGATCGGATCGGATCGGGTTGCAGGTTGAACCGACCCTATGAACCGACCCTATGAACACCCCTAGTTTTATCCTCAAAATAAAATAAAAGTAAAAATTATAATTATATCCTTTAAAAAAATATATCTAAATCTTATACCAATCGGATCTCAAAAATTTCAAAAAAACCCGACCTGACCCTACTCGACTCATGAACATACCTAAATAAAACATTCTTTTTAAAGGTCAACTAACGGTTTAGATGGAAAGTAGTAAATATTAAATTTTATATAAATTTAGTAGTAAAATATAATATGTTAATATTCATAATACCCAATTATTATTTTATCATAACTTTAATTATAAAACATAAATAACCCTAAAATTAATTACAGGTTTCTTGTTTGTTGCTGAGAAATCATAGGAAATGACAGATTTTAGAATGTTGCATTCTACAGTCCAGCATAATTTGAGCAACAAAATCGAGGTTAATGGATTTTTTATTTGTCACATGTGATTTTATATTTACCATTTCCTCTATCATGTTTTCAATATGGGACTTAATTTTCTTGTTTTTCATTGACAAAAGAAGCTGTTTTCTGAATCACCTGAATTAAAATGTCCTTTGGAGCTGTTGGAATGTTTTTGTATCATTAATGTTTAAAGAAATTTTGAAAACAATAATAAAAAATGTTATATGTTATAAATAGTTGGATGAGAGAAAACTCTTGAATCTTGATTTTCATTTTTCAGAATGAGATTTGAGACGATTATTTATTTTTATTTTTTTGTCTTCAATGAAAAATCATATCGGAATTCTAGACAAATTTTCATCATGAATATTTATTTTTTCCCAGTGTTTTTCAGAATCGAACCAATGATTTATCTAAAATTTCAATAGTCACCAATTCAACCGGTTGAACTGGTAAAATCGAATGGTGTTATAAATAATTTTAATTAATTAAAAATTATAAAATATTATATTTAGATTTTTTGTTTTAAAAATAAAAAAATTATGAACCGGTGCATCCGGTTTGCCGGTTTTTTAGGATCAATTTTTAAGGCTTAACTAAACTGGACTCATGACCGGTTCCCGGTTGGACTGGTTCAATATCCAGTCTGATTTTCGCTTTTTGTCTAAATGAGATTCGGGATTCCGAACCGTTCGGTTTGCGATTCAAAATGATTTTTCATTTTTATTCAAAATCAAAAAGAATTTGGGATAATTTTTTTTATTATGAATATATAATTGAACTGGATCGGAATTGATAAATCAATGGAATTGCTTCTCTAATAAATAGAGAGGCCATGCAAGGCTGCCAAGTAATTTCTCTTGGTAATTCTGAGTTGCAGCTAGATTACAAAAAACGGATGGCATTGAATTTGCAAGAATTCAATTCACTTTTGATTTCACAATTGGCAATCATACGCAAAACCTAAAAACTGCATGCTTGCCATTTCATGCATATTTTTTTGTTTTGTCATTGTTACACTACAAATTTAATTCTAATTTGGGTTTTTTTTTTCTTATTCTTTTTTTAAAAAAATATTGTGATTTTGAAATTTGTCATTTTAAGAGAAATGCTAGCTACGGACCCTAAGGGGTATGACTTGGTAGCAATGAGTTTATGACTTGGTTGTCAGATCATTGATTCGAATTTAGGGGTGTATTTCTTATAAGAGTATGAGATATTCGAGGATTTTACATGTTTCACATAAATTCGAGTCGGGTGATTTGACGACGAGTTTATTGTTATTAAATTTTTGTTATTGATTACGTGCTTATTGTTATACTATCCAAATTTTACATTATGCATCTCTACTGGTTAAGGCATAAATTAGGAAAGGTAATTGAAAAGTTGAGAAGTGTAATATGTATTTGTTATTAAAAATAATAATAATAAATTGTGACGGCTGTAACATACACATACCATTGACAATGACACGTTATTACACAGTAAGACGATGTTGTCTGATTTATATAACCTTTATTTACAACATAATTTCTTTGACTTTTGTGCAGGAAAACAAGACCCAAGATCACATTGCCAATCCTTTTCCAGGTTTTCTTATGTTCTGTTACTGGGTAAGTGTTATGTTCTCAAACTTATATACTAAAATTTTGATATATATATTCAAAGTAATTCATGAAATTTATATCATTTTAAACATTTTTTCTACTGACATAGTGGTACATGTTACACATTGCACAATCGTTTTTTTGAAACGTTAAAAATCTCATTATCAAACCACCTGACTCGGGCTTAAGCGAATCAAATAAAATTTACGGCTGCCTCAGACTCTTACAAGAAATACACCCATTAAACTCGAACTCAGGACATGTCAACTAAGTCCTAGAGCCTTTGCCACCAAGTCACCCATTGGGGACGTACAATCATTTTTCTTAACAGTTTACTTGATTTTTTTTTTCAAATTATCATTGTAATATAGTAGCTGAAGGTTGTGTCTAACGTAATGATTAATTGTTAATTTACTATCTGTTTGGTTATGAGTTCGAATCGTGAAAATGACTTTTGTGTTAAAAAAACATGTATAAGAATGCGTATATTAATATTTTTCCAAATCCTCATTATAGCGGGAATCTTGTGCAGTGTGCAGTGTGTATGATTATTATTCTAGTGTAGTAGCTATTTGAAGTGTTAAAGGCTCATTAAGCCCTCGAGCTATTATTAATACAAATTCCCTCGATTGATTGAGCTTTTACAAATTTGATTCCAAAGTAACTATACACCTTGAGTTCGATTCTGCAGGGCAACCGGAAACCAAGTACTTTACTTCGTGGGGCTAGAAAATTCTACTCCGACAATCGGATGTGCATTGACTAACATACTACCGGCAGTCACTTTTGTCCTTGCAGTAATTTTCAGGTACTACTAAATATTGCAAATCTTAGGTAACTTGACATGCAAGTCATTTGATTTTCCATATAAATGTTTACTAGACAAGAGTCTCTGGGAATCAAGACCAAATCAGGGCAAGCTAAGGTGTTAGGAACAATAATGTGTGTTGGAGGAGCTATGTTACTGTCATTTTACCACGGGCGCACAATTGGAATACCGAATTCAAGCATTCACTGGAATTACGCGGAGCAAATGAGTGAAGAAAATTCAGGGAATAAATCAAATTTGATTCTCGGTTCCATTGAACTCATGGCTAGTTCCATTTCTTGGGCAATGTGGATCATAATACAAGTTAGTAATCTTTATTTTTAGATTTATTCAGTCATTGATCTGT